>JASANC010000056.1:0-27500 GCA_030248135.1 Theristus sp. LFF4_11 | reverse complement strand
AGCTCTAAAAACATATCATCATTACTCGAAGCACTGGTTTCGCGTTTAGGTACTGAACAATTTTGGCGATTTTTTTGTGCTTTTTTGCGAGTCTTCTTAAAATGTCCCTTTCAGGTGTAATTGACGGCGAGTGTGGTGGTTTCGGCAATCACGCGGTTGTTGTCATTGGATTTGGCACGCACAACGACGGCACGAAATATTGGAAGATCAAAAACAGGCAAAACATAAATGAATAACACTTACTTTTGTGTCACACTTACCAATAATAACACTTACAATTTTCTAAAAAAATCTTATTTTACAGTTGGGGCAAAAAATGGGGCAACCAAGGGTACATGTGGATGAAGCGAACCGACCGATCGGACGAAAAGGAGGGTCTCGGACCGTGTAAACTGCTGAAATGGGCCTGGATTCCCGGTGTGGTGCCGCTTCCGACGACGACGACGACAACAACAACAACGACGCGCACACTACCCCCCTACATTTGGCACGGATGGCAGCAAAGGTTCTTTGGTGGCCAACAGCGGGGACGTTAACGACAGAAAATTTAAAAATAATTCGACCTTAAAACATTGACTGCCACGTGTCGTTTGTGATTTTACCATCCGTCCATTCATCCATCCACTTTATTTCGTAAAAAGCAGGAAACTCCGATAAAACTGTGTGAATGGTTTCTTTGGACACAGTCCGCTCCATATGTTGACGCAGACGTACACTGGCCACTATTTACACGCCACCCTGTATACTTGGACACTCAGAGCACTGAACTTGTTCAACCCATTTTATTTTTTTCACCATTTAACACTAGATTTGTTCAACTTGTCTCATGTGTTGAAAATGTGGCAGTGTTGAAAATTTTAAGTGCAGTCACGTGAGAACAATATTGAAATTGTCGGTGTAATCTTTGTGGGCGCTCTTGTTTGCATAATCAAGCATAATGCACACATTTTCCCAACCCTGTACTGAATATCTGAAACTGAAACAAGATTTTGTGATGATGGGCATTCATGAATACTATGACGCTCATCTAGTAAAGCTCGTGAAACTCCATGAAGAATAAGGCATTTCAGCAGTGCTTTTTGGGCTAGGTAGCTGTAAATTCTTGCACCGCATAACGTTTGTCGTTCATAAATAGATTGTAGCTGTTTGAAAGATTATTCAACAAACTACTGCATATATGTGAACTGATATGTTTGCTTAGTCATCATTTTTTGCCGAAAATCGTCCCCGGCAACGGTCCGCCATCCTCCTCCAGAACGTCCTCCCAGAAACTGTCAATCAATCGTATCGCGGCCGCGATGTAATAGCAGTCCTTGATGTCCTGCTGGTAGCGTTCACATTGCTCGCGGCGTTTGTACGAGTTCATTCTGAGAGAGGTTTCAGGAAGATCCGAGACACAAAAATTTCACGCCCTAAGGAAAAACCGCGCAACCGAACGAAAACCCGTAAAACGTCACCAACCGTTATCTAATTTTCAAATCCGTGAAGCGTTTTCCACCGGCCCCGAAATTTCAAATCCTGCTCAGTGTTGCCCAAACTTCATGTTAAAAAAAGGTCCAAAGTAGTGTCCTAGCTCCTGCCCGCCGCGGTCTCCGGAGCGGTGTCCTATCCCGTAAATATAAGTACAACATAAAACATGTAGGTCAACATAAAAAAGTCCAGAGGCGCCGCGTAGACATAAAAAACACCGCACTAAACAGGACCCCGAACTCGGACACCACTTTTTGATTTAGCGCGTTTGGTCAGTAGTGGGAATGGCACATTGCTCGTTATTGTGGACATACATGTAAGTACAACCGGTGTCCGATCGATTCACCCCCGCCAACCTGCACCACATTCCATTATTGCGCCACCCGACCTGGTGTAGTACGTGTCCATGACCATGTGCGCACTCCAGTCCTTGCGGCACATCTCCATGCAGCCCAATTCGACGCGCTTGTCGTGGCAACAGTCGCGTTGGTCCAGCTCGCGGCTGCCGGCACACCGTGCGATCGTCTCGATGTGCCGCGGCGTGCACCGATTCATCAGATAGGCCGGCGCGATCTGCGTGCGGAAGAAAAGTCGGGTGTGGTGGTTTTTTTCTGTCGCCTCGAAATTTTATTGCGAATTTCGATTATTGTTTGGTTGATTTTAGGAACGATACGCAATTGAGGAACAGACAGTTGCGTCCTGGACAATTGCGGTTCATATGACAATCGGCGCCGACGAAACGCTCGCGTCTTCCCATTTTCAAATGTGTGGCATCGTTTCAGATCTGATTTGTTTTGGTAATCTCAGGCTTTGGCTTAGGAGAAGGTCAAGTTTTTGTTCGCAGTACATAATATTACCTCCAAGCCTTTACCATAAAAAAACGCTATATTTGCAGTGTTTATCAGTGAAACGCACGTGCATTTTGTTTTGTTTTCTTCCAAATGTCCGGTGCCGAATCCTTTGGCAGAACATTCTGAACCCTTAACAGCTCGTTTTTTTTTCAAAATAGAACAACAAAACCGAACGTTATTCAGCGTCAGCAGTTGGTAGGTGCCGAGACTGGACTGACACAGCGGCGGCACACGATAGAAATCCATGCATCGTTTCAGTCGCTCATTCGATTGTTTCTGCGTTGGCCAATGACCACCATCGGGCTGAAAATGGATTGGAAATTGCAGCAAAATGTAAGCATAAACTGTGAAAACCAAGTGTACCGAGAAGGCTTTGTTTGTTCGCCGCAACATTGCATTCAACAGTTGTTTCTCCAACCTATCCAATTCTCCAATATCCACTTCAATTCCTCACGTGTTGCCTGTAGAAGTCGTAGCGTTTCGGGTCCGGGTTCATCGGGTCATACGGGCCGTAGCGATCGAAGCCGCGCAACTCGTACGGCCCGTAGAGGCGCGGGTCGGCGAATTTACTGCCCGCCGGTGCGGTCGGACGGGTCGGAAAAGGGGACCCGGGCCCGGGCGTTGTGGCGGCCGTTACTGCGCCGTTCAGCAAATCGGGCGTCGTCGTTGGAATGGGTGGCAGGACGACGTCGTCGTCGGTCACTGGAACTGGCGGCAGCCGGGTCACTAAAGGTGGGTCCGTTGGGTGACCACCGTTGTCGATGAGTGGTGGCGGCGGAGGGGGCAGTCGTGTGTTCGTTCCGTCCAGTGAGTCCTATGAGCGGGAGCAATGTTTCAATTCGTTAGACCGCTGTTGGTTTCACGTCTGTTTGTTGGAGGAACGTGTGGTTTATTCTCTGTTCTCAGCGCAGTCTCTGAATGTCGACTTATGTGCATGTGATAAACATGTGGTTTCTGAGACTAAGCAAACCGTTTCGCATGAAACATTGTTTGGATCTGGCAATAACGCGCTGTGACGGTGTTCTTCTTCAGAATATTGTCAGCGAAAAGAGACAGCCGAACTACAAGTTATGGGCAATCAGCTGATTGGTTGGTGGTCACGTGGATGCATGCATTACGTCCGCGCCCCCACAGCAATGCCAGCACAAAAAGCGCATGCTGCACGTGATCATCACCAACCAATCAGCTGATTGTCTATAATTTATTGTTCTAGCAAGCGTTCCTTTGTTTATATCAAGCTAATTTTTCTTGAATACCGCGCCGTTCAAAACGTCCGCCACTGGTGGGGGTCGTCGACGTTGATGACCGTGATCGTGATCGTCTCTCAGCTCGTCTAAATTCGTCACATCGTAAATCGCAACATCTGCCTCTAATAGAGATCGCGCAGCAATTTGACCATCGTCTCTGTTGTGGCTGAGTTTCTTTTCGTCGGACACACCGTTCGATTGCGATTGGTCTGAGTTGATGTCCCCGAGGTTTTTCGCTTGCGCTTCGTCGATTTGAAGATGGTCGGCCTCTGAACGGGAAAAGACGTTTGCTTTTTTTTGTTTTTTTTTGCTTCTGTACACTGAAAATTGTTTGAAAGTTAAGTTTGAAAACTGAGCATTCCTGTGGGGCCGTATGAAATCTGGTTGATTTTGTACAAACAAGAAAAAAATGTAAAAGGAAAAACGAAAAGTAGCTGGGGACAGGAAGCAATAGGAATACAAAGGAATAACGACGGAAGAGAAGGTGAGACGGAAGTTTTTTTGTCTCTAAAAAACTATACTGATCCTCAATTTTTTTAGAATTAAGAACTGTGTCCCACTCCCAACGTTCTGTTGAGATCACCTCTGTATTCTGTTTCATCCTCGTGGGCGAAGAAACTTGTTCTTGTCGTGATATCTTTGCTTGTGGTTGTTGTTGATCTGATCGTCAGGTCAGTCGTCGATGTTGTGATCATATTTCGGAAGCCCTCCATTAGTATCTGAAATGCTGCCAAAAATGTAGGGAGAAGGTGTTCATATACGGACGATATACCGTATGCTTATACGGCACGATATACCGTATGCTTCAACCATGTGGTGTGATCGTTATGGAAAAGAGTGTGAGACAAGGATAAAATAAAAAATCTACAAAAACCTGGAACTGACAGTGAGTGCCACACGTATGACAGTGACGACACTGCGTTGAAATCGTGTCGAGACCCGGATGTAGTACGGAATGATACCGTACTCTGAGGAATCATAGTTTTCAAAAACATGATTATGCACCTGTTTATTCGGGCATCGATGGTGGCCAATAATCTGACGACACAGCGGCATGTTTTTCCTAAAGTGTGCGAAACACAGCACGAACATGGTGCAGAAGCAAGAATTGTGACAGTAGGCCGGTGCGTGGATGCCCTGAATTATGGCGAGCCAATTCTTGATTCATTGTGGTCACTTCTAAAAGCATGCACATGTTTGTTGAAATTCAAAAAAAACGAGATAGTTTAGTGATGGTTGCTAATGAACTAGTATTTAATGACCGAGTAGCTATGTTTTAACACAGCTATGCGTCAATAAATACTGCTTCATGAATGCCGCTTAATGAGGGAATAGTGCTCCGTTCGCGTTATTTATAAGTGCGTTAATAAAACTTGCATCAAAGTTTTCAGTCAGTCAGTCAGTCAGTCAGTTTTATTCTGCAGTGCCAATACCAGAGAAGTGGAAGACATTATTATGAGTAGGCAAGCCAAAAATATACTCAAAGTCACTCTTCTTTCAGACCACTCTGTATCTACCTGAGCGCACGCATTACGTCCAATGGTCAGTTTACAACTGCTCATGTCGCTCGTCAGCATCAGGCATCGTTTGAACAATCCACAGCGACACGACGCGTCACACGCGAACGCCAATTCAGTGCGAAGCAGAAAAACACCGCAGAACATTGCGATCATCGTGAATTTACCGTTCATGTTGATCCGTCCTGTATGCGTAAATCAGATTATGGCATTTTTTCTGTAGTTTGAAGTTGTAAAAACACTCTTTCGCCTGTCCGCAGCAAAATGTTATTAATGTCTGTGCTTGGTTGTGTGGTTATGGTCATCAAAAATTGTTTTTTTTATTTCCGAAATGACTTTTCCGCAATATCGTTTAACAGAAGTCGTGTATTTCAAGAAGACACAACTATAGTTTCTTGTTGAACATTTGGTTTGACAATGTGTTTTAGTGAGTTAGCGTGTTTCTCTTTTTGTGCGCACCTGTTTACACTTTTTTGAACAATACACGTTCACTTCATTTCATATTTTTTAAACCTCAGTAGTGTCATTTAGTTTCGGTACGTAAAGCAAGCATCGGTAAGTTTACATATTGTTTAATTTGTGACAAACATGCATATTTGGGGGGAAAGGCTAATTTCCATTTTGATAATTGTGGCCCTTTTACGGAGCGACACTCCGTCAAAGCAGTGATGCGTTTGCTGTCAATGGCTAGAAATAAATCAACTAATAACATTAAAAAAGTGTTTTACAAACTGTAAAAACATAAATTTTAGATTTTTCAATTGTGATATGTTTCCAATTCCGACATCATTTCGTTCCAAGAAAAGTTGCAGGATAGATAAGGCCGATTGGGAACGCCAATTTTTAGTGTTTCATTTTTAGGCACGCGTTCGTGCATGTTTTTTTGAACACAATTTAAAAATGACGTCTTTTCCTTCATTTGAAAACTCTCGGCTCGGGTTCTAAACTGAAATAAAAAAAATGCGATGCGATGCGGGAAAGCGCAATACTGTCAAAAAACGCGGAACTCATGGATTTTCGACAAAAATGTGAACAGCAAAAAATATTGATTCATTTCTCCGCGCAAGAACACATGAACGCTACACATTTGCAGTGGGATGATTTTAAACGAGTCCTGTCGTGGGTGTGGGTGCCTGTAACGCTGTAAACAAATCATGTTTCTAACTATAACTTTCTCTTTTGCTATACCATTTCAAACGTCAGTCAATAGTCTAATATATTTTTAAATCAAAGAAAGCTGCAGCGCACTTTCTGAAATTTCTAACAGTTTAAACGCAGTCAATTGACGAAATTTTTATGACACAATCAACAGTTGGCTTTTCAGAAATAAACACCACCAACAACAATAATGTATTTCATTTATTCCGCCTTTCCGCTTCTCTTATTGTCCGCTTCAAACCATGCAATCGATGAAGCTCTTGAGAAAAAGATCGAAAACTCGCAAACATTCGACCACGCTTATCGAAGTTTCGAATCGCCGAAAAATCTTACCGCTAACAGCACCGACGAACAAATCACATTCAACGACAATGATATTCCGGTGGTCACTGCGGTGTAAGCGTGTTTTGGAATTTGAGTCTTTCGTTGCAGATTTGCATTCGAGCGATAAATGGCCAAGAAAGTAGTTCTTGAAAAAAGTCCAGTGTCACGCGGAATAAACACACATCACTGAAGCATATCAAACCACTGGTAGATGTGGATGTGATAAGAAATGCTGATTAATTAAAAAAGGTGCATTTGTTGTGTACGGAAGAGTCTCGGTACAAAAACGGCGAACGTTGAAGTTTCGCAAGTTGAAAAGCAAAGTTACGCGCGAACGATTACCACCACTGCTTTTCTTTCAGAATAATTGGAATCGCTGGTTTAATCGCTGTGATTGCGGTTGCCTTGGTGATCAAATGTTGCTGCTGTCGTGGCGGATCGGGCCGTTATTCATGAAGATAATGTCGGGCAACTGCAGCTGAAAAACTCATATGTTGAAACTCCAGCTAAAAAACTCAATCATCGAAACTAATTAGCCACGCACAATCGATCATGCATGACACGTACAACAATGTTGCATGGAAATCTTTCATAACCCATCCCATAGCTATTCTTCGAGGCTTTCATAACCCATAGGACGTCTGTCGAATGGAATATTGACTATTTTAGTGTGAACATTTTACCAGCTTTTCTTACCATTTTTTTTGTTTTTTTCGTTTTTTTCAACTTTGGAAATTTTAAAATTTTAAATTCAGTCCAAAAACACGATAATAAATGAACTCAAAATTATTCTTAACTGTGGGTACACGTTTGCTTCATACACCTTTAGGAGACGTTTTTAGCCAGGGTTAACCCAGAAAAGCGTACTAAACGCCATTGAGTAGGGCGCCCCATCGAGTTTTCTCTGTCCTTAAGTGCCTATCTAAACACCACTTCGGCGGGGCTCAATCCGCCCGAACGAACAGACAATGGTCTAACGCGCTACCACCCAGGCCATCAGGGTGAATATGACGAGCAGCAGGCATTATTTCGGTCAAAACCAGTCAAACAAAACTGCAGGAGTTACTGAAACACTGAAAGATCACGCATGGAGGACTTCATAAACAGAAAGTTTTGTTTTCTTAACCTGTCAGAAAATTTGTTGACTACAGAATACATAATAACAAAATGTCTTCCACAATTTTATGGAGACCTGAACACATTGTTGAGCGCAAGGGTGATAACTAAACGAACACATGTGATTTGTGTGCGCCACAGTGCCAGTGCATGCGTAACCCAAGGGCGTGTGCTCAATTGCGGCCTGAAGAGTTATGGCTCGCTCATTGCGGCCCGTGAAATTCCGGGGAACTGGCCGTTATTGATCAGTTCATTGTTCCTGTTCGTGCTGGTGAAAATTCGCCACGCCGGGGTACTCCTTAAAAATATGGGTCCGCTCAAATTTCATCGCAGCGCACTGATTGATAGCTCAAATGAAAGCCCTTTCTGCTGAGTAATCTTGTGAAAGGTTTTTTTGAAATTCAAAATTTTGAAGAAGTTATTTGAATTTGAAGTCTTCGGTTGAGTGCGTCTGTGGTGAGCGTGTACAGCGCACTGAATGACTGTATTTATGTGCTTGATGGATATTTATGATGGATACCGTTCACATGATTGCATGTAAGATGTAACAGTCATACGTCTGAAGGTATGACCCACGGGTTACGGTAGCGGTAGTTTTGGGTCTTGACACGAAGTTGCTAAAAAACCACTTTGTTTCTTGTGAATAACAGTTGAAATCTTTTGGAAACATGCAACGGAACTCCGAAAACTCTCGGCTGTCCCGCTACCGTAACCCGTAGGACCAAACACTTGACATAATAACTGTTACATGCAATCATGTGAACGGTATCCATCATTCCAGTAGCTTTTTTTGGCAATAAAGGACGTTTTTAAAAAATCGTGTCGAGACCAACAGCAGAGTTACCGTAACCCTTGAAATCCGGTTTTTGACATATTCTGTTAAAATGCTGCATGTTTTTAGAAGGTTTAGACTGTTATTCACAAGAAACAAAGTAGTTTTCAGCAACTTCGTGGCAAGACCCAAAACTACCGCAACCGTAATCCGTGGGCACTGCACTACCTTCAGACGTACGACTGTTTCATGCAATCATGTGAACGGTATCCATCATAAATATCCACCAAGCACATAAATACAGTCATTCAGTGCACTGTACACGCTCACCACAGACGCACTCAATCGAAAATTTCCAAATTCAAATAACTTCTTCAAAATTTTGAATTTAAAAAAACCCTCACACAGGATTACTCAGCAGAACGAGGGCTTTCATTTGAGCCATCAATCAGCGCACTGTGATAAATTTCGAGCGGACCCATATTTTTAAGGAGTACCCAAGCGGGAATCGAACGGGCCGCAATAGTGCGTCAACCTAGCAACAGACAGACACAGTAGTTCCAATGCCAGTGAGTCAGTGAGTCAGCAAGCGTGTTCAAACATGTTGAGTGGCTTTGTCCTTTGTGCGACACGTCGATCGCGTGCGTAAACAGTCAGTATCATAATCAGCCAGCATGTTTTGTATTTCACAAAGCTGGTGCTGAAAGCTGCATGGTTGTTCTTTCTGCAAAAATGTTTTTTTATCTCGAGTGGTTGCTTGGACCATCGCCAACGCGCCAATAAAATATCCTTCGATGCAATACAATTGTGCTTTTAATTTTAATTGATGATCTGACTAGTCCGCTTAACGGTAGCATTTTATTGGACTGTCGCCAGGGGTCGAGCCCGATTTTTGGCGAATCCGAGGGGGGGGGGTCCGCCCAAATTTCGGGGGGGGGGGTCGTCCCGGGTGGGGGGGGGGGTCGACTTGGTTGGGGGGGGGGCTCCCGAGCGAGACCGAAAATTCTAGGGGGGGGGTCCGAGCGAGACCGAAAATTCTAGGGGGGGGTCGGACCAAAATTTTTTCTTGACGATGACATTGTCTGGGCAAAAAATGGCTAGTAGGGGTCGATTTGGTTGGGGGGGGGGGTGGGTTCCCTCCCGAGCGAGACCGAAAATTCTAGGGGGGGGGGGGTCGGACCAAAAGTTGTTGAATAAAAGTGCTAGAAACCACAGCATCCAGTCAAGGCCTCTCTCTAGTCTCTAGTCATACATTTTGCTTTGATTTTCGTTCGGGTCGGGACATCTGAAAGCTACACGAACGAGACACGCTGCACGGGTGAGACTTGATATTGAAGTACAGTATTGAAAACATTGACGTACAAAGTGGTAAATGTATAACAAAGTGGTACGTATACAAAAAAACATACAATATATATTGAGATACAAACATGCATATAATATAGATACCTACAAATGAGAGAAATATAGAGATATACAAGAGAAAATGTCTCCATCGAAAGTCAAAATCAAAGGGGGGGGGGTGGTCAGACGGTCAGGATTTGGTAGAGGGGGGGGTTTGGAAGGTCGAAATCTGGGAGGGGGGGTCTGGCCCCCCCCCCAAATTCGAGAGGGGGGGTATTTTGACCAAAATTTGGGGGGGGGTTTGCCCGGGTGGGGGGGTGTCGACTAGGGTTGTTAAACAAAAATGAAAATTTTTTTTTTAAAGTGATTAAAAAAAACAAAAATGCCGATTTAGAAAAAAAAATTCGAAAAATTTTCCTCTAATATGCTCTGAAAACCTCAATTTTGGCACAATTTTTCGAAAGTTCAACAAAAATTTTCTTTGATTATACCTCGTAAAACCTTTAGCAGTCGATTTTGGGCCGTTTTACCGACTGATTTTAGGCTTCGACAACATCTGCGATGAAGTTTTTGAGCGTCCCAATGCTTAGCCTACCATTTCCGATGCAGATAAGGTGACGATTCGCCTCGCAGAGCGTCCGATTGTGCTCGCTGCTCCGTTTGCAAGCGCTACGTTGTCTGGTTGCTGCTTCGTGTCGTGTCGTCGCGACACCATCAGAAGAATTGATCGAATTTCAAGGCGGTATGTTTGTCTTCACTTTAGCATTAGCTTAGCTGGGGACAATTAGTGACGTTTTGGAGGTCAAAACACAAGAAGAGGCATGGTGACGGTTTGGAAAAGGGGTAATTGAGGTCACCAAAACAAAATCTGCAAAGTTCCGCCATACGGGAGTCATTCGGGAGGCGCTTGCATATCATATGTGGTTCTTCGGACATCGGACTCCCTGATTGATTTAATTTTTTTTTTTAATTATACGCGCTTTAGCACAACTTTGATTTTTGAAATTTAAAAAAAAATTAAAAAAAAACAAAAATGACGATTTTTGTTTTTTTTAACAACCCTAGTGTCGGTCGACTTGGTTGGGGGCAGTACCGAAGACGAGGGGGGGTGGGGGGGGTACACCCCCCCAGAGCACCCGAGCCCACCGCGGGGGGGGGGGTTCACGCGCCACCCACCCCCCAAAACCTGACACTGGACCATCCACACCCCCCCCCCCCCCTCGAAATTTGCTAGACACCCCCCCACCCCCCCCCCCTAGATGGACCTAAGTAACAGTGACACGACACCCCCCAAAAATTTTCTCGGACCACCCAAAAATCATGAATTTTTGCTCAAAAATCATGATTTTTTGTCTTTAAAGTCCATAATATAAGCTAAATATATGATAACTTGACATTCTTCATTGTAATTTCAAAGATTTTGCAGCAAAATTTAGCGTTTTTCCTTCAAAATTTAAGCCAAAAAATCTCATGGGTGGGGTGGGGGGTGTGCACCCCCCCAGAAAATTTTCTACAATAGTGCACCCCCCCCCTCCATGCCCTACTATTGGGGGGTGTCACTGTACCATGACTGACACCCCCCCCCACTGAAAAATTTTCGGCACCCCCCCCACGTGTCGAAACCCCCCCCCCTCGAAAATTTGCTTTGGCCTTAGGTTATGGTTGGGGGGGGGGTACCCCCCCCCCACCCCCCCCATCTCGACCCCTGACTGTCGCCAACGCGCGAAAACACATACAACCCCCCAAAAAGACGCCATGTACGACCGTACGTCATAAGAATACCAGACACAACGTGCAAGTTGTTTGTGACGACAATAGAAATTCCATTATGGTGTGCTTCATTCATTTTGATCATTTTCATTTTATCAAAAAGGCTTGGCATCGCCCATGGGCAACTCAACTCACCCACCCAACATAGTCAGTCAAGCAACGTTTCGCTAATCGATCGGATCGGACAACAGCAGTTTTCAAAGCCACCAATTTACCATGCCAATTCCGCTTGACGATAGAACGAGTTCAAGTTCAATCGCGACACCGTCAACAAACGACGACGATGGCGTTCTCCGTTCAATCGAGGCCGATCTTCACGACAAAGGTTTGTAGTCTCATCGGCAGGTTTTTTTCACAATAGTGGGTGTCGTCGTCAACTGATCGATCGATCCACTCAGTCAATGTTTGTTTCTGTCGCCGCAAGAATTTTTGTTTCCAACTTTAACAGAACAGGTCTGTGTGTCTGTGCTGCTTTTTTTGGGCGCGTTGTCGTTGAGTTTTGACATGACATAAATCAGGAACAGTTTGTGACTGTTGGACAAACGGACTCCTCTGCTCCTCAGGTCTCACGCTCCGTCCACACCAGCGCGGCGGCGTTCGTTTTCTGCTCGACTGCTACGAGAAGCGGCACGGAGCGATTCTGGCCGACGAAATGGGACTCGGCAAGACCTGTCAGTCGGTGGTGACGTTGGTGGCGTTGAGCAGGCGTCGTCGCGAACTCACCGGGCCACATTTGATTGCGTGCCCGCTCAGCGTGCTCGATACGTGGAGCACAGAGATCGAGCGGTTCGGCTGGCTGGGCTGGTTTTTTTTCATTCGTTTTCGAGTTTAGTCAAACGTTATTGAGATTTGCGAACGGAGAGCGAGAGCGCCGTTTAAGCGGCATTCATGAAACATGATTTAATGACGCATAAACTGTGTTAAAACATAGCTACGCGGTCACTAAATACTGCTTCATAAATGCACCTTAGTCTTTGGCGAGTTAGTGGTCGTGTTCACGGCAAGGAAAACGATGTACCATGTCATTTGTGACCATCTCGAATGCAATCGGTTTGAGGGTTTGTGGATAAGGCATCTGCTGCCGACGCGTTTTTGAGCAAGCAATCGTATTCTGATGTTTGTTTTTGCTCGAGCAAATCCATGGCGTGTAGTAATAGCTTGTATTAATAGTAATGGGTTTTGTGCTTTATGTGTTCAGCAGTAACCGTTGAGTGTTGTTCGTGCTGTCATGCAACTGTGACACGATCTTCTGTACATTTTCAGTTTTGGCTGTGACAGTTTGCGAGCGGTGGTGTACCGTGGTGACCGCGGGGAACGACTGAAGCAGCGTCGTGATTGGCTCGGAACGTCAGCGGAAACAAGACAATGGAACGTGTTTCTGACCACTTACGAGGTGAAAGTGAAATTATGTTAGAAGCTTGGAAGTTGGTCATGGGTGTGTATCTGCCCAGTTGTTCAGATTAGGCAATACGGTGCACGAAGTTTTGGTCCAATCCAGTGGCATTGTATCATAAAGAGAAGATTTCGGTTTTCTTCTTGCACTCGACCGGTTGGATAAAAAAAGCCAGCAGTGAACCACATAAGACCGTTACCGTTTCCGAAATCTTATTTTATTGTTTATTTTTTGCCATTTTGTTCAGATGTTAGTACGGGATGCCGAGTTTCTGTTGTCCACCCAATGGCACTGCATCATTATTGATGAGGCGCATCGAGTGAAAAACGCAGACTCATTGTTGCACGCACACCTACGTCAGGTTCGGAAAAGTTTTTCTCGTTTTTGTGTACCTTTTGGTGTGCACAGCAAATTCAAGTGGTTTTCTCTTCAGCTGATTGGTTAAAATGAACTCAGTTCAATCATTCAGTGTTGCATGTTTTGATCGTACCCCACCACCTAGTTGGTCATAAAAATGCACAGTTCTTTTACCGCTGTTCTCGGTTTAACAGCTGTTTTTGGTGAATGAACAATAAATATCATTCAATTCAGTCTGTCGAAAACCTGTTGTTAATCCGACTGTAACTGTACAGTCCATCAGAATGCATGCATCAACTGCACGTCCATGCAGCAAAAGCCAATCAGCTAGTTGTATATATTAGCCAGATGGACTGTAGCATATTGTAATTGTTTTTTTGCAGTCGCACTTTCACTGGCTCGTCCTGTTGACCGGAACCCCGGTGCAGAACAACATCACTGAGTTGTACTCGATCCTGACGTTGGTTGCCAACCGTGTATACCCGCTGGAAAACAAGCCGCAATTTGTCGCTCAGTTCAGCGATCATTCTGATAAAGCGGGTGAGAAATTTTTTGGCGATTATTGGATCTGTCCCAGAACCACGCTCTCAGAACGCTATCGAGTGAGGAGACCATCGGTGTTTTTTCGGCTCACTGTTCAAAGGCTCCATCGTATATGCTAAAACGCATTTCCTAAATATGCTGCATTTATGTCGGCTCTCAGAACGCTATCGAGTGAGGAGACCATCGGTGTTTTTCTCGGCTCACTGTTCAAAGGCTGCATCGTATATGCCGAAACGCATTTCCAAATATGCTGCATTTATGTCGCAGCGATGCTCGCATTACGCAACATATTGGCCGAGTACATGCTGCGTCGCACGAAGGACTCGATCGCGTTGGACATACCGGAGAAGACGGAGGTGGTACTGTATCACGGCATTAGTGCGCTGCAGAAGAAACTGTACAAGGCGATACTCGTCAAGAATTATGGTTGGTTTTTCGAATTTTTTTGTGGTGCTTTTGTTGAGTAAAAACGTGCGTTTACTGATAATGGTTGATATCCAAGGGAAGACCGTCTCTAGCTTTGATTTCGCGCGCGCTCGTAAAGGGTGCACGCATCTATGTAGCGAAGCATAGGTTTTTTTGTGTGTCTGTGTGTGTGGTGCTGTTTAGAGCACAAACGATCAGGTCATAAGTAACAGATGATAGCAAGAAGTGACACTGCCTTCGGTCGGACTCGACTTTTTTTATCGATCAGAAATGTGTGACGGTGATATGCTTTGGTCATGGTGGGGTTTTTCGGGGCGGAAACACTAGCCTGATATGGAATGGCCCACTCAATACGAATTGCCCCTTCCCCACCGAAATCTTATGAGATGTTTTTGCAATTACTTTCACTATTTTTTATTCAGAAGTGTTCGAAAGTGCGGCCAACAACGCGACTAACAACAGCGCGACCCGTCAGTCGCTGATGAACGTGTTGATCCAGCTTCGCAAGTGCACCGCACATCCGTATCTGTTTGACGGTTGGTTGGTTGGTGGCATGTTGCGGTGTGGTGGTGTGGTGGGGTACCGTACCGTGATTGTGGGGCACCGCAAATCGACACATGTATGCATGTGCACACCTCTCTGCGGCAAGGCAAGCGCACGGCACCGTCAAATGCGCTCCGGTGTCTTGTTTGGAAACCTGAAGCAAACGACGCACTGGTATAATGAACAGCAGTCATTGGCGAATCAGTTTACGTGAAAAAACGGAACTATGCTGCTTCATGATTTTTTTCAGGGGCTCTCAGCGGTGTAACACCATTGGATTGCTAAGTTTCATAAAACAGGCCACCTGGACGTTCGTAAAAGTGCATGTTCATAAGAAAAAATCTGCACCGTTTTTTCTTTTCGTCGTCAGGCGTCGAACCGGAGCCGTTCGAAGAGGGCGAACATTTGGTGAGGGCCAGCGAGAAGCTGCGCGTGTTGGATCTGTTGCTGACGTTCCTGCGACGTCGTCGTCATCGTGTGCTGCTGTTCTCGCAGATGACGAAAGTGCTCGACATCATACAGGACTATTTGACGTTCAGAGGTTCGGATCGGTTCGGTTCTGGTTTTCATCGAAACTTCGCTTGGTTGAAGGACGTTGTTCAAAAAGTCAGATGCTTGAATGAGTAACCCGCTGGCTTAACTGTAGCGGTATATAAACAGCCAGGTGTATAAACCGGACTTACAGGCGCATTCATGCAGCAGTATTTAGTGGGCACGCAGCTATGTTTTAACACAGCTACGCGTCACTAACTACTGTTTCATGAATGCGCCCTGTACTCTTAGGCTACTCGTACGAGCGCCTGGACGGCTCGGTGCGTGGCGAGGAGCGTTTCGCGGCGGTGCGCAGTTTCAACGCGCCTCAAAGTGACACGTTCGTGTTTCTGATGAGCACGAGGGCGGGCGGACTCGGCCTCACGTTGACCTCAGCAGACACGGTCGTGTTTTACGACTCGGACTTCAATCCGCAGAACGACATTCAGGCGGCCGCGCGCGCACATCGCATCGGACAGAATAAGTCGGGCTGTTTGGTTTTTTACGCGTCGCATTTTTGTATCTTAGCTACAGACTACAGTTGCTCTCATTTCGTTCCGATGTTTGTTTTCAGACCAGTGAAAATCGTTCGTCTTACCGGTCGACACACCGTGGAAGAGGTGGTGCAACTGCGGGCAGCCGCGAAATTGAAACTGACCGACGCGGTGATTGGCGACGAACATTCGAACGCCAATGGTTGGCGAGTGCTTTGTGTGACTTCGTTGAAAAAATTCTAATGGATTCGTTTATCGTGGATTTAAGTGGTGTCTTTACTATAAAGCGTTTAGTCGGTGGTACGGTATCTACCGTATTCGGTCCTGACACGATCTCACCGCAGAGCCAGACAGTCACCGATTGTTTTATCACCAGCTGAAAGGGTTTCGAATCGTGAAAGAAACACCGTTTTTCTAGACGTCGCAAAGTTGACTGCTGCCGAACTGACTGAGATGCTCTCGCACGGTCTGAGCAAGTTGAACGTGATGAATGAGCGGAAACCGGCGGAAAATGGACGGAATTCCGGCGAAAACGAGACAAATGACAGTGAAGAAACGGCCGACAACTTTGCGGCCGGCATGGTCGATGCGCATTTGACGTCGGCCTTGGGTGACACGGACGCAGACGGCTGCTGGATGCCCGTTCGGTCGCGACAGCTCGTGCGGTTTTTTTTGTCTTTGAATAATTTCTGTGTATTATTTTTCATTGATTGACTGAACTGCACGGGTGGACATTGGCCCGTGGTGGTTGGTGTCTGGTGCGTGTGCGCACAAGCAAGATTGGAAACGTGAATTCGCGCACTTTTGATTTGTAATTTGTGCAGCTGTTCTCTTGCACAGTTATTCTTTCTGTTTTAGAATGCTCTTTTCATGTCAATCTGTTGATTTTTTGTCTTTTTTTGTTTTCAGAACGCCACACCTCCCACTGGTCAAGTCAACCAGCCGACAACCAGTGAACATGCGAGCTCTGCAAAAGCTGCGGATAACGAAGCAATGAACAGCATCTATTATTTTGAGGGTCACGACTATAAACAAGAACGGTTAACTGAAAATGTTTTTTTCCTTCATTCCGTGTTCCACAATCACACACTCACGAAAATATATATTTAGCCACAATATCGGCGTTTCGTTGTCAACCAAACCGGATGCATTCATTTCTTTCAATTCAAAGTTCCGCATACTCTAGATTCTCTGCGAACAAACGTGACACGTTTTCGAACAAACATACTGTATGGATATCATTCCATTCGGTAGTTCTTTGTCTTCAGCAATGATGATGACGCACGAACAATCGCCATTGACGCACCGACAGCCGACGACGTCGCGCACGTTTTGGCGGATCGACACGCGCTGCAACGCCTGCTGGATGAGGGGCGACCGACGTTCACGCGAGGCAACGGTGGTGGCGTGGGCGAGAAACGCAAGAAGCCATCCGTGAGATTGATTGATTGTATTTTATTTGAGCGCTTTGGTTGAACAAACACCTTTCGTTCAAAACCTTTCACAGTGATTTGTCTTTTCTGTCGTTTACGTTGTTTATTATCTTTTTTTTCAGTTCTGCGACTCACTGCACGGAAGGGAGGGGGGAGTGGTTCAGTTTCGACGCAGCGACGCTTCCAAATTGCTGAATTGACCCGCGAGTCTATGACACACGACACGTCAGGGTCACTTGGGCAATTTTGAGTTCCAGCATGAAACTGAACTGATTTCTTTTTTCCATGCGTGCAAGCGAACGCATTCCGTCGCAGAACCGCAAAAAAAGAAAAAAAAGCCATTTCAGCGTTCTCATGGTCCGCCCGACGTCGAGCAGGACGTGGAGCCGCTTGGCGTGACGCCGGAACAGATCGAGGAGAGACGCCAGAGAGTCGCTGACGCTCAAGAGCGGCGACGTGCGACACAGTTGGAGCGCAAGAATCAGCTGGAGCAACAGCGCAAACAGCGGCTGCTGGCGAAGTGGGCAGCCAATGGTTGGTGGTGGAATAGTTGTTGAAATGTTCGGCTAGTCATTCACTGGTCTGACTGGAGGATCGAGAAGGCTCTTCGACAAGTGATTTTAGGGAAAAAGGTTGCACACGGTCGAGCAGCAACAAACACACAAGCACTCCAGATCCTATTGGCGACGTGTATGTTTTCGCAGTGTTTGCCAGTGTGTTTGTTTGTGGACTTCAAATGAACGCGGTCCTCTACGATGTTCCAATCTAGCCGTTGTTTCACACCGCAACGCAGGCTACAACTCGGCGAATCTGCCCGAGCAGCAAGATGAAAGCGACCCGGCAGAACAGCAGCAACCGGATCTCACGAACGACGATGACGATGACAGCGAAGTTACCCCGGGCGAATTTAGCCCCGGGGCAATTCGCCGTCTAGCCCGAATGCATTTTGTGATGGGCTCCGTGGCACAGCCGCAGCGCAAGCCGGCCGACGCGCAGACGCACGCGCTGATATTGCACTGCATTGATAACTCTGGTCGGTGGTTGGAGTGAGGTGTTTTTTGAGATAGTGGATTCTTTGATTGGTTGATCAAGATCATCGATTGTGCGGGATCAACTGGATGATTGGTTGATTGATTTATGACCTTTATTTGCTGTTACATCATTGCACATCCAGCGTAGACTCTGCAAAACGCCCTGATGAATCAAAGTTCTCAGTTTCAAATTTTTAATTTTCAAATTCCGATTCAAAGTAGCAATATTTCTGTTTAATCCGTTACTTGCGTTTGGTACATTGGTAGATGGTCGATTTTCGTAAGACAACAATGAAATGAATGAATGACTTGTGAAATTGCTTGAAAAGGCCTTTAAAAGGGGAGATTGATCTTGAATGGATCAGTCCAGTCAGGGTCCATGAAGTGAGCAAATATCGTTTGAAAAGAAATTTTGAAGAAAATTGAGCTAAACAAAACACAAAACAAAACACCTACCCAAATAAAGCCCGTTTCAGGCCAATGGGGCCGCGGTGGTGTTTTTGAGGCGCTGACCGCTCACTACCCCTCCGTTCGTCTGCACTACGAATTGGCGCACAAAATGACAGACGTGAAACTGGGCGATGCACATTTACTGAACTTGGACGAGAAAACGTCGGTCGTGTTGATGGTGGCGCAGGATAAACGTCGTCGTGGTTGGTTTTTGGGGGCAATGTGGCCAGTATATTGTAGCTCTGAAGCAACCGCTGAAACGTTGCTGGACTTTGTTTATCAGTCTTTCATCAGTGATGGTTTTCGTTTCTTCTGTCCATCCAGTAACAAAAATCGGATCAGGCAAAATTCAGGACTAAAATGAAACATAATATGGAACAAACTTACACTGAATGTTGTTTCTGACATGCATTTCTCTCCGCTGATTTGCAGACAACATCGACATGCACGCCCTGAGCACTTCGCTGCGTCGAGTCGCCCACCACGCGAAGCACCACCAGCAAGCCAAACAGACCACTCTCAGCGTCCACGTGGCACGTATCGGCTACGGCATGCCTATGGTGTGGCACAGAGTTTTTTCAGCTGTTCATTTTTTAGCTCATCTGCGAGTTAAATGGCTTTTTGATGTCAGTTAATTGAAAAAACAACTGGCCGCAAATCAACATTGAATTGAATTCTAGAGATGTAAGCGACAGTGCGGCGGTGGTCGCAGCGTACATTACCTTGTTAACAGACGTCTGTCAACCAACTGGTTTCCATTTCAAATGGTTGTGTTGTGGATGTGGACTTTGCGGAAACTGACAATAAACTTTGTTTCCACGCATATTTGCCCGCCCACGCCACAAGTCACCCAAACGAATTGGTGTTCTTTTCAACAAAAAACATTTTTTTCAGGTACGTTGGTACACCGTGGAGCGAACGCTGAAGCGACAGTTATGCCAGTTGGCACGTTGCTCGGTTTACGTGTATTATTACCGAAAATCGACTGCTGCAAACAATCGGAACAACAACAACAATGCTCCAGTGAATACGACCAATCATGTTCAACCGGTGGCTGGTGAGCGAGTTTTTTTTTGTAAAAATCATCCGCTGATTGGATGCATTTGAATATGATTGGTCTGTGCGTAAAATCATCTGCTGATTGGATGCATTTGAATATGATTGGTCTGTGCGTAAAATCATCTGCTGATTGAATGCATTTGAATATGATTGGTCTGTGCGTAAAATCATCTGCTGATTGGATGCATTTGAATATGAATGGTCTGTGCGTAAAATCATCTGCTGATTGGATGCATTTGAATATGATTGGTCTGTGCGTGCTGATCCATCCCTCCTCCATCCATTTGATTTTGCAAAAATTAGGAAACTCCGGTAAAACTGTATCGGAGACCGTAACTGATTGATTCTTGTGTGAACAATCAGCGAACCAGATATCCAACTTCCTTGAACTATTGTTGAGTGTTGTGTTTCCTTTATCGCAATAGTGTATCAACCAATCAACAAGTGGTCAGTTGGCTGGTTGAAAGAATGATTGATTCAGTGTACTGATTGATTAGTAGAAGCGGCAGCGGCATTTATGCAACCAATCAACATTTGACAGGCAAACGTCATTGACTTTCATTCTAGTCGGTTCCGACAGCACGCCTGATCGTCAAGGCGACGTTTCTGATGATGACCGGTCTGAGGCTAGTAGGACTTCCAAGCGTGATTTTGAGCCAACCACGACAAGGACGTGGGTGGATAAACGCGTCAAACTGCAATCGACAGAGTCGAAAATGGATGGTAGGTTTGGTTAACTGATTACACTGAATGGATCTGTAAAATATGTATTTTTTTATAAATTTGTCAACCTCGTGAAGCATGTTTTCTATTTCTCAAATCGGTCTCCTGACGTTGAACTGTTGATATTGAAGAAATCACGTAATCCAATCAAATCTGTGGTCGTTCATCCAATCAGAGGTCCTGGATCGTTGTAAAACTCTAAATTTCCATTGTTCGTTCACCGTTTCAGCGCCTGTCTAAGACTAGGAATGCTGGGGCGACCTATTGTCGTTTCAGTGGCAGAGTCACTGTTTGAAATCAAACCGCTTCTATTCAGTCAGATAAAATTCCGAAATACAAATTGATTAGCAACAGTTCGATTGTTCCACATTTTTTCCTAGTTCAACAATAATCCCTCAATTACATGGACCGGGTTATTTCGGTGGTCGAGGGTGCCCCGGAAACTTGAGTGAACGTGAAGACTGGATGCATGATCGTTTCATGTTGTGTTTTCTTTGCACAGACGATGACCAGCCAGTGACAACAGAAGCCAATCAGTCACAACCACAACAACAACGACGTGAAACGCAACAACGGCAAGCGAAGCCACCACAGGGAGAGCGATCAAAACAACAAACAGACAAGTTCTCGTCGATTTTCCACAATATCACCGTGTATTTCGATTGTGATTCTCTGTCTAAAGCGGACCAACTAAAATGGGCGCGATTACTGGCGGCGTTTGGCGGGGACTCGACTGACCATAGGGAACACGCGACGCATTTGCTCGTTTCGACGGTTGGTTTTGTTTTGCGTGATTGATGATTGTTGGTGATGATGGTGGTTTGATTGATTGGTTGATAGATTGGTGATTGGGGATGGACCGATTGCTTGATTGGTTGATTTTCGTTGTTGATTGGGTGATTGACTAGTAGATTAATTAGTTGGGTATTGACGGGTTGACAAGATGGTTGATTGGTTGGGTGATCGATTCGATTCACATATGAATGGTGTGTTTATGAGACCAAACGAAGTGTTCTGAATTTGGTATTGTGTGGCCTATTTTATTGGTATTTTTGGTGTGTCAGCAGCTGAGTGTTCGTATGAAGGATGGATGGACTGAAAAAAACGCGTTTTGTTTTGAATGGGTTTTTTATCACCATAAGTCCGATTTCTTGGTCTCCTCAATTTGCATCACAGGTCCAATTACCGTGGAAGGGTTCCTTTTTTATGACAACAGTATGTGATTTTGCTTCAAGAACCGAGTTTTCTGAATTTAGGACGCTGATATTGAACGTCTGAACATGGCAGAGCACAAAAACTTGCGAATTGTCACTTTGGCCGAACTGACAAAATGTGTGAAAGAACGAAGAGTTCTGGAGATGTGAATCACTTGATTTTCTCCACATTGATTTTAGATTTAGGTGTTTTTATTGACGTTTAAGCATGTAATTTTGCTTTTTTTCAATTGTTTTTGAAATCTGGGTCCAAAATTGTTCCACCAGCTGGGCTGTGCCTTTTTTGTTGTTTTTCGTCCTTTTCAAATTTTTTTATTCCTTCTCAGTTTTTCACTTTTCCTGACGTGTTTTGGCAGTGCACTTCATGAGCTTGACGCGATGCTGGTTTGAACTTGTTTTTTTGCTTTTTTCTTGTTGCAATTCTTGCGGTGAAAGTCATCATCAGCGATGCTGAACGACTATCGGCGTTTTGTGATTGTTTTTTTGTGTTCGTGCTTTTGATAAAAGCAATATTGCTTGTTGATGAAGTATAAACCTGATCATTGGGTGCAAATCAAGGGTTCGCATTTGCATATGTAAGCACGTTGTGAAAGGGCGCGGCTGGGTACGGCCGCCCAGGCCGCCGTTCGGCCATTCAATGTTCGGGCCGTGCAGGTTTCGGCAGCCAGACAGTTTTTCTACAACAACGTAAACGGTGTCTGGGTACGCCCGTTCATGGCACGGTCGTAATGGTAGCACATACAGATTGCCTGAAACAGTTTTCGGCCGTAACGTTGTGGAGCATACGGTGGTGGAGCATGGTCTGTTATTGAACGCGAGATGTATGCAATGTTCGTATTCTAATGAAGTTGTGACTTGTGCGACTGAAGCCCGAAGACGAGCACGAGCGAAGATCTCTGCGGCCGAAATGTAACCAACCTGTTGTGAACAGGTTTGTAATAAAACAACGCTTTCTGAAGAAAAACTATTATGTGTGAATCGTCAAATAAAACATCAGTAGTGAAAATAGTGCAACTACTGTTTGGCTCGCCGACTTTATGTTCTGCAATAAAATTAAAACGAGTAATCGATTATTTCAAAACGTGGCCTTTTGCAAATTTTCTTTTCCAATGATGTTTACGTCCCACGCACTGAACTACACATGCGTCTGAAGAATATAACAATTTGCCAAAGACGACCACCACAAAATATTGAAAATGAGAAAACAGTGACGCAGTTCCCTGCCAGCGGCAGCACGAATGTTTCATTTTCAAAATGAAGTTAAGTCAACAAGGTTTTATTCCAAAAAAAGTACAGCGATAAAAATTGACAATCTCAAAATCGGTAATAACGTGCGAAATCTGTCACCGCCTGGTACCGAAGAAACAATTGAACGTGAACTTGCAGACAATCAACAGGACCCGCGCTTGATTTTTTGAGATTTTAACTGGCTGTTTTCTTATTATTTCGCTTCATTTCTATCAGGATTACTGCAAATTCGAACGTTAAAAATACGAAAACCACTTCCTGCAAATGCGACCGTCACAAACACTGGCGCTAATTTTTGTCCTTTCCGCCAAAACAGTGGTAAACGCGAAATCAGTTTGTCGCCGGTATAACGAATGTCTGGGCGGTCTCAATGACAAGGAGATCTGTCAATTGACCACGGGAATCACGGAGCAGGGATTGCGAGACTGCAACGAGCATGTAAGCTGGTTTTGGGGTTGTGTTTTTATTTGATTTTGTTTTCGGAAACCCGATGGTACATACCAAACAAACTCCGGTGGGTTTCCTCCATCCCGTGGATAAGCAACACTCGCCACGTGAGGGGGTTCTGAGTTCCGCGCTGTTCAAGGGAACTCAGAATGGTCTTATCCCGATTCGATTTCGGTGGCTTACGGTCGCTATATCATTGAAGGGACAGCGAATCTGAAAAGTTTGGGAATGCAATTGAGTATTGCTGGTCAAACAAGATCGCTTTTTGATATTTTGAACGGGAATGACAGTGGAATGCAGCTAACCGAAAAAGATTGCTTTTTGATATTTTTAACGGAAATCCAAGTTGATTATTATTGATCAAAGAATATTCGTTTTTGATATTTTGAACGGCTATAGCAGTTGATTGTCACTGATCAAAGAATTGTAACTGTAATTTTTTTAATTATAAACGAGAATAATGTAGTCAAAATTATGTTGCTGACTGAAAGAACATTATGCCCAACTGCAAAACAGGTTCTCATTGAAACGTTTTAGAATTAAAAAAGAAACTGTAGCTTTGATGGATGTAGAAATCAGCAAAATGGTCATTTTTAAAATCAAAACCAAAAAAGACAAAAAACTGCTCTTTCTCAGCCATGTGAACTGTTCGACCGGTGCATCGGCAGCGAAGGCTCAGACAAGGAGCAGCAGCAGTTGTGTCTCAGATTGACGAACTCAAACCGGGACGCGTGTCTCGGGGCGACGGGCGGTGGACGTGCAGTTACCGTAAAGAGACGTATGAAGAAGTTGTTGAAGTTTTTTTTTGTTTTTTAAAAACAAAGGACAAATACCGGTACCACTGTCAAAACTGTGGCACCACGGGGCACGGAGTACGGTGTATACTTTTCGGTTTTCGTGATATGGTCAATCGAAGAAGAATTGTCTGTCAATAGTGACATTCGAAACTACGGAGGTGTTGCAGGAATAAATTTCTCGGTCAATACAAACAACATGACTTTTATGTTCAAGATTGTGTCGTCACCGAATACCACGCTTTGCAATAAAAAAAACGAAGTGTTACACGGACACTCAACTCCGCGTTTTGAGTACGTTCTGGTACAGTTGACCAATTGCGAATAATGCCAGTTAGATTAGGTTCGGTAAGTAAGCTTGAATTTCAGACCATGAATTGAGATGGGACCCCACGAATTTCATGGTTTTGTTCTTTCTTCTGTTTATGCTGAGTTCATGCACGTAATTTCACAAAGACTAAACAGACGCTCATTTTTGGGTGATTTATTTTTTTTCGCATATTTCCAGCCGATTATTCCGAGGCGTACAGTTCACCGGAGCAATACGCGCAACTGACGCGACTGCAGTCGCAGATCGCGGACACCTACGCGACAGAGGACGGCGACAGCATAATGCGCCCGTCGACGGACGCTAACGGGCCTGCGCACATCGCGGTCGCCGACGCGAACGGCCTGTGGTCGGGCGCCGTGGTGCCGTTCGAAGTCACGCCGGACAACACGAAAACACAACGGTCTTCGGCAGTTTCACGTTTCTTTATTTGCATTTTTTGGTGTTTGTTGTTTGTCGTTTGGCTGCTTTCGACAGCAATGAATGTGACGGTCATTGGACGTCATCGTTTCGGCGGACAGACGCCGCAATGACGCGGACACTCTTGTGCGGTGTTGTTTCGCGTGGTTTTGAAAAAAAAATATTCGAAGACCGCGACGATACATCTTCGTATGCTTACCCACATCCAATCGAACTTGCCGGATTGGTTGATGCATGCATTCTATTCATGAATTGCTCTAGAGGCGGAGGTTGCTGTGATAGAATCTGTGCATCACGTGACCACCAGCCAATCAGCCAGTTGGATATGTTATATTCAATGGTGATGGTCAAAATAGAACATATCCACTGCATGAAACCATCGTTTGTCATCTCCCACCAGTTATCTTGACGAAATCATTCGCCCGGCGATGCGCGACATCGAGGCCGTCTCGTGTGTTCGATTCGTCCGCTGGGACGGCAGCGTCGCGCATCGTGTGACGATCAACGTCAGTCTGACAACGGAGAACTGCTTCGCTGACGTCGGTCGTCTGGCGGCCGCGAAACAGCCGCAGATTCTTCAGGTTTGAGAGTTTGACAGAAAAAAAGTCGCACTTTCAGCAACAAAACAACCAGAAAAAGCGGCAAGTGTGCGGCGTTCACCCTGACGTCTTTTCCGGAGTTGTTTATTGGGCAGAAATGTGTTCTTCTGTTTTTCAATTTATTCCGCTGAAAATTATTCCATTACTGTTTCTCTGTCTTCGCATGCGTTCCGGTGGTCCGGTCCACTATATAGCACGAAACAAAAAAAAAGATCACACTGTTTGTGTGGTGATTGTCTTCGTTTCGCTATGATAATGACTGCGATAAATGGTTGCACAAGCGAATCAGAGTGAATATGTTGAGAAAAAAAACCTAAAATTTTGGCGCACAACATCAACACCAATAAACCATCGTTAGCTTGGTCTCGGCTGCATCGACTCGAAATGGCGCGTCACGCACGAGCTGCTGCATTCGCTCGGTTTCTTCCACGAACACCAGAGACCCGACCGAGACGAGCACATCGTCATACACTGGCAGAACATTCAGGTGCGAATTTGGGGGTCGAAACCCGGGGGCCAATATTCGGGTAAAAAATGGCTGAATATGATTTTATTATTATTGTAGTAAATTATTATTATGGGTAAGTTATTATTGTCGAACACCGCAGATTCCTCCTGATTCCGGCAGAAAGAATATTGAGAGAAAAAAGCACAGTTTCGCATTTCAGCGCGGTCAAGACTTCAACTTTGAGAAACTCGAACTCGCCGAATCGACGACACTCGGCCTACCGTACGACAGACGCTCCATAATGCACTATCATCACCAGGTGAGGCATCGCTTTGAAAAACAGTTGCATGTTGATGAATTGTCGCCGTCGCGGTGATTTTTTTCTTGAGCGCCCCTCAAGAAACTCCACAATGTGATCAGGTTTTTTTAGGGAAGTGCAATTTCGGAGTGATTTGTTCGCTTTGCCATCAGTGTGGTAAAACATACAGGGGCAATCACTTTGTACAACAAATCCATTCATCATGTACAGGATACAAATACGTATGTATAGGATACAAACAGTGGTGCGGCTGCAAAAGGCTTTGCTTTCCGGCAACGCGCACCACTGTTTTGCACGAATATGCTTCATGAACGTATATTCTCGCGAGACATATTGATTGGCTGAGTTTTTAACTGTTAATTTTCTTCTACGAACATTCATTCTGAGCGTTCATATTAAGGACTTCCAAAATTGCGGCCTCTTCCCGTGCAACACGATCACCGCTGTTGATCGCTCGTTTGATGTTGAGCTGCTCGGCAACACGCAGTTGAGCGAGATCGACGTGAAACGAATCAACACGCTGTATTGTCAGAGAAATGATGGTTAGTTGGTTGTTGTTGTTGGGATTTTTAGGCGATGTTTTTAGCCAGCGCTAACCCAGAGAAGCGTACAGAACGCCATTGAGTGGGGCGCCCATCAAGTTTTCTGTTATTAAGTGCCTAACACCCCTCGGCGGGGCTCGATCCCCCGAGCGCACAGACTGTTGTCCAACGCGCTACCACCAGGCCACGAGCGGTGACAATGGTTAGTGACTGAACACACTGCAAAAAACTCAAATCGTCGTTTCTCAATAAAGTTCCATTCCATTCTAAATCTGCTCAGTTGACTGCGCCGTCGGCGAGTGGAGTGCCTGGAGTGGCTGTTTGAGTGAATGCTCGATCGCGGTCGAGACACGCGCGCGAACCGTCAGACGGCAACGGCAGAACAACGGCAACGAGTGTCCGCAGTTGGTGGAGCGAAGGGGTTGCGATCGAAACTGCGGCACTGAAACAGCGACAAGAACAACAAAGCGAAGAAGCACCACGAAACTGACCCCGGAGACCACCACGCAACGAGTGGTGCAAGTCACGACAACGCCGTTTAATCCGTACCAAGTGAAGTACGATCCGTGCTGACTCTCTGCTTACTGAT
>JASANC010000053.1:0-50512 GCA_030248135.1 Theristus sp. LFF4_11 | reverse complement strand
TTTTATATGCGTCTCCCGCATTTTTAGATAATTTATATTTACGCTCTTTATGACAAGGTAAATTTGTTGGCCATTTGTTAGCTGAAAGAGGATTGAGCCCAAATTGTTTATCAGTCGGCGTGCTCCAGCACCTCCCAGCTTCGGGTCTTCCGATTTTTTAGTGTAGTGCGCCCTTTCAGATTTCTGGTTGAAAATAAATTAATCAACCTTTTATAGTAGTTGGTTTTAAAAATGTTAGTTGTGATGACTTGAAAGAAAAAAGTTCACATCGTTTTGCTCAGAACAGCACTGGGATTTGGTGGACTGCCGGTTCGCGCTCGCAAGAATATGAAAATGAAGAAGGGATTTTGGTTGGAGGCATGTGGTTGCCGTCGGCTTTCCACTGGTTCGAACAGGCTCACCGCGGCGGACCGGAAATTGATAAGAAACTCCTGCAGAGTGAATGGGCACCGCACCGAGAAGGTTAAGATTTTCGTGGAAAGCATGTCACTGTTTTCCCGATTATACGTTTTGTCTTTCTGCCGACGCGTGCAAAATTTGAAAATTGAAATTTAGTGCAATGGCCCTGAAAAACGTTTTGTTTGATAATTTGCTGCGCTAAACGGACAACACAACACGTGTTATGAAAATATATGCATTTGCTACTATTAGAACTAAAATGACCAATGAGCTCTCGTCTTGTACCTTGTTTTAATAGCTAGCAAACTGTAGCAGTGTAGCTCACATCTTGGCAATAAATCGAGAATGACGGGACCGGGGTCCCTGGTAGCAGCTTCAATAGCAAATTCATCAGCAATGTTTTGTTGCGCCCATAACAATTGTGTAGTTCTAGTGATTGCTGTATACAGCAATAAATCGGTAATTAAACGTGAACCACCGTAAAATTTAGCGGATGTATTTGAAATCGTAGACGAGCCATCTTTTTCAAATACCAAATGTAACATTTTTAACATTCCGCTCCACTGCACAAAAGGTTACGACAAGAATTGTATTGTGCTTGTGCCGGATGCGCAGACGTATCGCCTACGCAGTGAGAATTGCAAAAAAACGCGACATCGATTCGTTTGCCAAGTTGTTATACAGCAAGAGTTTTCAGCTGGTCTGTCTGGAATAGCTCAATGTTGGGTTTCTCCTGCACTTGTGCAGTAGCTCGTTTTTGTAATTTGTATACCGTAAAGTATTGCATATATGGTTTCTCCAATTTATAAGACCTCCCAAAGTGGGAGGAGTGTCACACGGCGGGAAACCGAAAAATTCAAATTTGTGAAGACAAGAAGTACTGAAGTTGCGCCATGGGGAATGGGGGTGGAGGTAATGGCCCCGTGATACCCATCGCCTAAAGCCCGGGACCCCCGTGGGTTCCATCACCCCCTCATTCCCTTCACGACTCGGCGACCCCCCTTGTGGGTACTCCCTCCTCCCAAAATGTTTCCACAATCACAAATTTTTGTTCAAAATCACGAATTTCTGTTTAAAAATCACATTTTTTTCAAAATTCATATTTTTTTAGTTTCCAGATGCATAATACCTATGCGCTAAATTCAGGGTGTCCCAAAAAAACATAACAAAAGTAAATGGCTCGTGCGGCCGACTGGTTGCACGTGAAGCCGTGACATTTGAAACACTTTTATAAATAAGGAACACATTTTGTGTGTCCAAATTTTATCTTGAAATTTCACTTTTTCAATAATATTTCAGCAGAAATGCGTAAAAACTCAAAAATCGCTTAACTTCAGCATTTTGACTCAGGTTAATCATCGTTGTTGTCATCGAGATTCACATATGGCAGTGGCGCAAGTACATCTTCAGCTTTGTCTTCATTGATGTCATCAGATTTATCTTCTCGACCCTTTAGTTTCACTTTTTTCAGCTCCTCAATGTGCTCAGCAGGTGCCCCAAACCCATAAGTCAAGAGGAAAATTGAAACAAGTGCGCGAGTGGCTGTCGGCGTCGTTCGGTGACCGCTGGATCGGCCGCATGAGCAGAATTGAATGGCCCGAGAGGAGTCCGAACATGAAACCTTTGACTTCTGCGTTTGGGGGCATCTGACGGATAATGTGGGACATTTTCGGCGCCCACCGCTACAGCGGTGTGCAAAAAAATTATCGATGATCGGCTGCTGCACCAGAAACTGATCATTAGTTTCAAACATTGAATGTCGCCGTTCATTGATAACAACGGAAAACACATTGAGCAGCCGAGAAACATGAAACTGAACGACCGTGAGCATGAACATGATGACATCAGTAAAGTTGAAGCTGACGATGAGCTTGTGCCACTGCCAGATGGGATTCTCGATGACGACAATAATGTTTATCTTTAGTCAAAAAACTGAATTTAGGTGAATTTTGAGTTTTTACGTATTTCTGCTGAAATATTATTGAAAAAGTAGAATTTCGGGATGAAATTTGAACACAAAATGTGTTCCTTAGTTCTAAAAGTTATTTAGCCCTTACAAACGCTTCCCGGATTTTTCAAAATCAAAGTGTGAAATTACCCCAGGAAAAAATTTTTGTTTGGCTACGAAAATTTTGCAGGTGAAAACTGAAAGGGCAAACACATGTAAACAAGTCACGACGCTGCGAACTCATAAAATGCTCAATTTTTAGTCCCAAAAAAGGTCGGGGTAACGAATTAACTCAATTTTTAAAGTCTCCGAATGGAATTACCCCAGGAAACATATAAATGTCGCAACTGAAAATTGAAAGGGCGAACGCAAAACCACGTCAAGACTCTGCAAACCTTCAAAACTGCCCAGTTTTCACCGAATAAAGATTGGGAAAAAACTAACCAAATTTTTAATACCTAAGCTGAATTTACCCCAGGAAACATTTTTGTTCGACTGCGAAAGCATCGCAGGTGAAAATTGAAAGGGCGGACACTTGAACAGATCAAACCCCTTGGAAATTTAAAAAAATTCCCAATTCCCGAAAATACAATGCGTAATGCGCTGTCCGCTCGCTTCGCTCGCTCGCACATTTTAGGGTAGCATTTTCACAGGAGAAACAGAAATTTAAATGCTCTTAAATGCTCTCAAATGCTCTTAAATGTTGCCAACATCAAGAAACATTTAAAACCTATAATACCACATCAAGAAACATTTGAGGGGTGCATTAAAAAGGTCTAAAAACTGCCATCGCAGTTGATCGATTAAATGTTCACGCATTTAATCTCCGCATTTTGCAATTCAAATGCTCTCAAATGCGCCTGTGTCGATATGCTGCATCTAGGCACGGTCTGTTATGTTTTGTATTACGTTTCGTTTTGTTTTATGCTTCATTGGCAGCGTCAGTTTTCCTTTGAGCGTTCGTGGGTCCACCTGCGGTCACTGTGACAGTCGTAAAAAACGTGAAACTACATTTCCTCAACACTTGAACAGAACAGCTAGCACTAAACATTTGAATAAATTTTCCCGCATTAAAAACCGGTTATATGCACATATAAAATGCAATTTGAACTACATTTGAGACATTTCAAATGTCAACGAACCAATTCACGATGTTCGTCGCTTTTTATCGGATCAAATGTTTTTTTTGGACATTTGAAACATTCAAATGTTGCAGTAAATTTGCATTTGAGAGCATTTAAGAGCATTTATTTTTCTGTTTCTCCTGTGTTTGCCGAAACGTCATAATGGATTTTTTTGGTTTCCCGCCGAGTAACATCCCGCGTCCCGCCCACTTTGTGGGAGTCTCATAAGTGGAAGGTGATGTATGCAACATTTTATGGTGTACTTCATTTTTAACCGTCCGTTTCAAGTGAGCCTGGCAAAACATGTTGCCATATTTTGACGCCCAGGTCAATCAGCGATGGCAATTTGTCGCTGCCATGGAATGATCTACCCTGCCGCATATTTTAGCTTACCCCGAAAACTCAGTGTGTGGAGATAGCTGAAAAGGGAAACGTTTTATTCAAGCTAAGTGCTCGTCGCTCTCGAGGACTAAAGGGCATTCATGAAACAGTAGTTAGTGACCGCGTAGCCATGTTTTAACGCAGCTACACGTCACTAAATACTGCTTCATGAATGCCGCTTAAGTTGCTTGCAGTTTGAACGATCATGCCATAGCTTGGTTTTCAACATTGTAGAGTGGTCCAAAAGTAGTGGGTGGGTGCAACTTTGAATCGCTCTAAATTATCAACGGTTGGACCGTTTGAGCTGATAATTTTAGCCGCTTAGAAAACACAAACGTAGACCTCCACCAATTTTTAGCCCAAACGAGCCAATATCCGATATTACTCCTGAGCGGAAGCAAGTTCAACAAACAAATTTTTGCATGAAAAAAAACATTTTTTCAATCTCACATTGGATTTATTCATTGATAACGTCACAAATTGAGCAAAAAACTGTCAAAAATCAAAGCTAACAGTTATCGAAATGTGAGCCACCAGCTTCAAAGCACACTCCAGCCCTATTGCCACTGACAAGATCACTTTCTGGCACGACAAGTTCACGATCCTTATTTCCTTCATCGACTCCACGGTTTTCGGCTTTTGCGAGTCCACAATCCCTTTGATGAAGCCCCACGCAAAAAAGCCGCAAGAAATTGAAGGCAGCAATAGTTGTATTGCCTTTTTTGACGTCATCGGTGAATAAATCCAATGTGAGATAGAAAAAATGCTGTTTTTCAAGCAAAAATTCGTTTTTTGGAACTTTGCTTTTGCACAGAGGCAATATTTTCTCTAAATAAGCGACTAAAATTTCAGCTCAAACGGTCCAACCGTTGGCGAATTAGACCAAGTTGCACCCACTACTTTTGGACCACTCTGTATTTTTGTCGGTAACTTTTCCTCCCTAAAAGCGTCCATCTACTATACTAAAAAATACTTTGTCTGTCCGTCCGTCCAACTTTTTGCTATTTAAAATAGCAAATCAAAATGTTGCTATCACAAAAATCTACTATACTAAAAAAATACTTTGTCTGTCCGTCCAACTTTTTGCTATTTAAGGTAGCGAAATCAAATTGTTGTTATCACTTTTTAAGAACTAGCAAATAACCCGTGCCTACGGCACGGTTAGCTGATGAATACAATTATTTTTTTGGGTAGATTTTGACCTTCTTGACCCGGACGATCCGGACTAAAAATGCATTGGATTTTGAGTCGCTTCAACCGACTGCTATTGATTTACCATAGCAATGATCGTTCCTTTTAACAGCAATTTGTACCCGTCAATGTTTCTACTTTTTTAATTGCAGCATTTTCTCTTATTTTGAAAACAGGGCTATTTTGTCAAGTCGTGCTTTTGCTGATTTTAATGGTGTCGATCATAACCTCATTTAGTCACCATAGCACGTATTACTCTGTGGTTTGTTTTACGCTGGGGTTCAGCATCAATCAAAGCCACAAATATTATTACTTTAAATTTGTCAATCTTTTTGATAAGAACCTGGTTTAAATTCTTTGATCAAAGCAAAATTGTAAACACAAATTTGAAGTTTTGAAACAACAGAAACTAAAGTCATATTGTTTTAAAAACATTTTTGTGCAAAAACAATACTATAAAAAACACAAATGGGATTGCGCAAATAAACGGGTATCGATTCCGGCAGTTCTGTAAAATGAAAAACGGGCCGCTTTGGGTCAAGCTTAGGGACTTTGCAAAATGAAATTATCAAACAATCAAGTCACGTTTGAACAATTTCGGAAATTGTCAAACAATCAAGTCACGTTTGAACAATTTCGGTCAACCAGAAAAAATATCTAACGGGGACGACTTGCCTTTAACAGAGTTTAACTTAACTAACCGAGAACAAACGGGAGCAGCAAATTCAAGTAGCTTAGAAAAAAAATTCTCAACGATTGCAAAATCAGCGAAACAGAGCTATAAAAAATTATTTTTGACATTGACTGACACTAATTGACTGATTGAATTGACACCGAATCGAAAAGCTTCAAAACAAACAATTGAAACGTTTGAAAAGCACTTAAAAAAATTGAGCGCGTTCTCGAGATAAAAATAAAAGCGCAATACTGTCCCCCAAAAAAATAAAAGCGGAATACTTGCCCCAAAAAATATAAACGGTATCAACGAATTTAAACGCATGAAAGCTTTTGTTAATAAAATCAACACGTTTCCAGTTCCAGGAAAACAGAAGCAATAAAATGTCGATGAATCCGCGGGTGCACCTTGCTGTTAACAAAATCGCAAACATTGCTTACCCGGGCCGTAGGCACGGGTCAACTGCTAGTTTCATTCAATGGTTTTGATCAAACGTATGCAACGTTGCTTTTTGTCTGACGTTTATTCCACTCAGAAATAAAATACTCTCTGACTATTCAGATATATGCCTAAATACAAAAAATGTACTTTAAGCTGATATAATAAGCTCTCTTTTTATACTTTGAGATTTCGAGGGTAGTTCATTCTATGGCAGGGTAGGTCATTCTCAGAAACGAGAATGTAATCAGAAAGTAACTGTGCGTAACTGTACGATAGTTTGGTTCAGGGGTATGTAATAAAGGTCCAGGTGCGGCCCACTTACTTGCGGCCGCACATTATCGTCCTTGACATTAGTGGCCCACCTATTATCGGCTCATCCGTTAGTGGTCCGATACGCGCGTCGCACTCATTTGCGTCCCAGCAATTGTCCGCAGAATCATTTACGGCCGAATCCAAACATTTGTCCTTAGTTTATTGTCGTAACCGACAACAAAAAAGAAAAATTGAAACGTTACAGCTAAATTAAAAATTAAATTACAGTCAACTCAATAACATATCCAACTAGCTGATTGGTTGATGCATGCATTCTGTGCATGAATTGCTGTGGAGGTGGAGTTTGATTTGCACAGAATCCATCATCACGAGATCACCAACTAATCAGCTATTATCGTTTCAGGAAGACCGGAGGCACAAAAGTTTCACGCCCTAAGGAAAAAATCCCATTACCGAACCAACCTTTAAAACGTCAGCACGCGGCGAAGTGTCTACCGTAACCTAATTTTAAATTCCGTGAATTTCGTGTGAAATCGCATTTAGTCCTGGAACCAAAATAAAAGATAGTAGTTAGATATGTTATAGAGTTAGACTGCATACTCTCAATTCACCAAAATGTTTTTAACATTTTTACTTCTTCACTTTTTAATTTTCTGATGAAAAACGTTATATATAAATTGTTAGTAATCGAGTAAGCAGGTGAACAACAGGGAGATGAGAGAACAATGACAGACGAACAGAGATGAAGAACAATGAGTTGCTTTTTTTAACAGCGGGTTTCAGTTGAAGTCCTGGAAGAAGGGAACCGTTCGACTGGGTACAAATGAGTGTGTCGCAAATCAATTGACCCCAATTTAACGGGATGCAAATAAACGGGGTCGGTAATCAGCGGGCACGGTCTGATATTGTAAGCGCAACCCAACCTCTGCCCTGGCAGCACCAGTTACACTGTGTGTATGCTTGAAATTTTGTTTCCAGCGAAGCCGGGTGAAGATTGTACCGAGTTGAAGAGATGCACTGGAGGGAGTAAAGCAGGTGACCCAGTGCGGCTAAACCCGAACGATCCAAAGTCGTTGCGCTGGAAGTGCGAGTGCGCCAACGGAAGTCGTCACGATCTGGAACAAGGCAAATGTGTTGGTACGAGCCGACGTTGCTGAGAATCTTTTAATATTTTTGTAAAGTAAGCTGCGCAGAACATTGCAAATCCAGAAATTGCACAAAAATCCAAAATCTCACAACGCGTCATTGTGATTGTCTTCGTCCTCTTCTTCATCTTTGGCCAATTGCCGTCATGTCAGCTGCTCAATGTGGGCGCCATTATTCTCAGTGATAGCGTCCATTCAATACTTGAAACTAAATTTTGGCACACAAAAACTTTTTAGCGCCACCTGACGCATCTTGCGCCTACAATGAATCGTGCTCAGGCGGCAGTGATTGTGTCAACGACACGTGCCTTTGTCCGACTGTCAAAGGGGTGGAGCTTCCCTATGTGCAAAACGACATATGTTACAGTTGCGTTGTTTTCGTTAGGCATAACCAACTAAATTGATCAGACAAACCGGATCGAGTCGGTTGTTTGGCGTGTACAAATGTGTGGGTGCAATGACATACATCAAAAATGTGAAAAACAACCGTTTGGGTGCACTGTTTTTCATGCAATTACGGAATGGCCAAGTGAAGTGTGCTCCCCGGGTGTAACGATCACTCTGGACCTCCAACGCTCCGAATCCTCCGGCCTCGAACGCTGATGTGGGGATCGAAGCGCTCGGAACTTCGTCGACCTGCACTTTTGCTCAAAGTGAAAATACTCGTTTGCGTTTGGGTTGAGTGTGTGTGTGTGTCAGTCGTTAATGTTTCCACGTTTCTCTCTTTTCTTTTATTATTAATTCGAATAAAACAGTCGACAGAAGAAGAATAGAACGGCAGCGCTTCGATAGAACTTTCTCGACGTTAATACAGGAAAGACGGTCAGTAACTCAAGAAGCAGAAGAATAAAACACGAACTGACGCTAACTGACACCGAACAATAGCCGGGCACGGTTATTTATACAGTAACTCACGTGACACCGGACTAACTGGGATTAGGAATGAAACAACAAATGAAAACACAGAAACAGACAACACAAACCAATCAGACGCGACTACAACTACCAATCAGAAACGAGTCTGTTGTGAGAAAAAAAAGTGAAACCAATCTGCACACACGCACCCTGTTATACGCAGTCACGCCAGGCACTCCCAGCACGCGAAAAGAGAACGGTGAGCCGCAAGGAAGCATGAGGCTAAAGTAGGCCATTACAATACCCTACTCCCCCACTCGGAGCGACCTCGCGACGACATTCTCCCTACGTAGCCGAATGCCAGGATTCTGCGAAACGAGAGGGCATGCAACAAACCTGCACCCATTCCTGAATCGTATCAATGACCGCGTCACACAAAGACGAAACTAAAAGTAAAAACCCAAAGTTACACACACACAATTAAACTTTACAATCGACTATAACCGTGGAACTCTACAAAACGTTTAAACTGTTAGAACTTCTATTACTGGAAAACTAAACTTTCAAATTGACATAAATACACAGGATACAGAACGGGAATTTCCTGAAATTACGAAAACTTGTAAAACTTGGAAATCCGGTTACAATACACAAAGCTAAACTACTATTTTCAAAACTACACAAAATGACAAAACTGAAAACCAATTGTGGTCCCTATTGTAGAAATCAGAAACTTCAAAAATACAACTTCTGCGAAATTATTACGGACTAGAAAACACAAAACTCATGGAAAACATATAAAACTTCTAAATTGCAAAACAAGAAAACATCGGAAACTTCTAAATTTGAGACTGCAAGAAAATAAAATCTAAATCCCTGAAAACACAGAAAAATCCAAAACCTTTCAAAACTCCGAATAAATCAAAAATATACAGTTCGAAATTATTTCAAAAAAAACACTAAACACTTCTTTTTTTAAACACAAACGAAATGAATTTTTTTCTTTTTCTTTTTACCGCTTCTCTCGAAACAACCCAAACGTCTTCTGTACCTGGGGCCTCGCAATTGACAAAAATTCAAAACCAAATTTCAAAACTTCTAAACTTCAAAACACTTAGAATAAACGGAACCATGAAAACAATTCAAAACTAGTTGGTTATTGGTCAGTTCAGTGCCTGTTAAAATTTCAAAACTACACAACACACAAACGACCCACAAACCCAAACGACACAGATTCACAGAGAACAACTTCTGGCGCACCCGGCCAACGAAACCAAAACACACAAGCTTGCGACACACACTAAAACGTACAGACCATCTGACTCCAGCGCCCACGACAAAACAACCAAAAAAATCCAAAAATCTAAAAACTTTAAAACTAATAAAACCAAACTGTAAGAAAAGTGGAAGAACCGTCCGAGGAAGACCGAAATTTCAACAACTGCTCAAAACCCAAAAATCGAAACCAACCCAAAACTGTGTCAGTCAGTCAGTCAGTCAGTTTTATTCTGCAGTGCACGGCATAATACCAGAGAAGTGTAAGACACCATGAGTAGGCAAGCCAAAACACAACAGAAACAGAGAACACACAGTCAAGCAAGAATAATGAACAGAGAGACGAAAAGCAAAAACGCATTCAATACAAAGACAATCAACGTAGTATGAGCAAAAACGAATTACTGATAAAGCACGGCGGTACAATAAAAGAGTAATTTACAGTTAATTTACAGTTAAGCACAAGAGGGAAAAAAATGCAGGGAACAGTGACGAGCAGCACATGACGAACCATAAGAAAGACGAACGAGCGATAAAGCATGACGGTACACAACAAAAACTTCAATAGAAGTTTGGAGGTTTGGTTACAACTTTGGCAAACTTTGATGTCTTGCTACGGTTTAGTAGTTTGTCAATTAAAGCAGTATTGTTGATAGCACGCTTGAAAGCCGAGATCGGCAGATTGACAATTGATTGATCCAACAGGTTGTAAGCATAGGCAATAGAGCACATTGCGGATGACATTCGACGAGCCGTACGGCACGCCGGAATATAAATGGAACGTGAATGGTTTGCACGTGCACTGAGACGCGTCCGGTGAGCCACCAGTGGCTCAAAAACTGAGTCGCGAATAATACCAGTCATACATTTATGAGCGTAGACCATACGAGTCACGAACACTGACTGGAACAACGGCAACAAATTCAATCTGGAGAGTAAACTAGTGTACGCGGTTTCGTAATCAAAATCACGCAAGAACAGCCTGCATGCGAACTTCTGTGTAGATTCTAGTTTGCCACGGTCTTTGTCGTAAATGGGATAAGCCGAAACGCATCCATACAACAAGACAGATCTGAATAAGACGGTGAACAAATAGCGCATTGTATTGATAGGAACAATTTTGCTGAATGTGCGGTTCAAAAATCCAACGGCACGCTTGCAAGATGATGCAACAATTGTTGAGTGAGCACTGTAGTCCAGACGTTCATCAAGCACAACTCCCAGATATTTTACCGAACTGACATTGGTTATGGTGGTGTTGTCAACAGTAATGTGTACCTGCGGGCGACGGGTAGAGGCTGACCGACCGAACACCAAGAGTTTGGTTTTAGAAGGATTTATGGTGAGAGATTTGGTGTGGATGTGATCAGCGACTAGATTCACGTCTGCCTGTAGGCTTGACAAATCAGTTTCTCCGCCAAATGGCCGTAACAAGCAGAGATCATCAGCGAAACACAGAACAGAAGCATTGGCAGATAGGGAAATGTTGGTGATCGAATTTATGTACGAATTGAAAAGCACAGGACCGATGACACTGCCTTGTGGCACACCACTGATACAATCGACAGCTGCAGAGAGCACTCCATTAGTTCGAACCAACTGCGTGCGGCCCGAGAGGTAGTTGTGTAAGAGTTTGATGAGAGTGGCCGGCAGTTGGTAGGTTTCGTGCAGTGATTTAAGCAGCGAACGGTGTGGAACAGAATCAAATGCTTTTGATAGATCGAAGAACACACCAGCAACATTAATCGACTGATCAAGACCATTGCATACAACTGTATCCAAACGCAACAATGCATCGGTAGTACTACTGTTTTTTCTGAAGGCGAACTGATTAGGCGAGAGACGTGGTTCAATAAAACGGTTTAGAATACACTTCAAGTGGCACTCGAACATTTTTTCACACAACGGCAACAGTGATATCGGTCTGTAATCGTTCACACTGTCGGCATTAGACGTTTTTGGAATTGGACACACAACTGCACGTTTCCACTCAGTAGGAATGCAAAGTTCACGGATGCAACGATTAATCAGTACAGTTATTGCGGGAGCAATAGAGTCACAACCAAATTTCAGCATTTGAGCAGAAATACCATCGCCACCCGGGGCCTTATGTAATGACAGACCAGTGATCATATCACGAATAAACTGAACGTCACAACAGAATTCATAGTCAATACCAGCATGGCAGCAATACAGAATTGAGCAGAATTCTGAGTACTCATTGTGTAAAACGGTCGCTTTTGTTTTGTTGTGTAGCTTTTCTATCCTAAGTGACGCATTTTCTATGATAAAAAAACAAATGAAGGAAAAAGCAACGATTTTCTACATTTTACTGAATACCCGTAGCAAAGCTCCCGCTTTTTTTTCCTTTTTTCCCCTCCCCCCCCCCCCCCCCACCTTCATTCCGTTTTTTTCTAAATAACCCTCCCCCCCCCCAGACCTCCTCGCCATTCTCCAACAACCACCACCATTTTTTCCCCCCCCCCCCCCAAAGAACACCCCGCCCACTAAAATATCATGAAACCACAACCCAACCAAGGATTCCCCACAATACAAAGGATTTTCAAGTTTAACCTTTCCCCCCCTAAACAGCAAAAATCGCCCCAACCTAAAAAATTTTAATAGCCAATTTGAACTATGCATTGTCATTAGAAAATGGAGTATGAGTATTCAGCTGATGATGACTTAAATAGCAAAATTGGCTCAAACTTGTAAAAAATTGGCTCAAACTTGTAAATTTTAATAGCCAATCAACGTAGCGGAACGGACCTGACTTACATACACAGTTACTATCTTAGTATTATAGATAGAAAATAAAATTTTAATAGCCAATCAACGTAGCGGAACGGACCTGACTTACACAGTTACTATCTTAGTATTATAGATAGATAGAAGATATAGATAGATAGATAGATAGATAGATAGATAGATAGATAGATAGATAGATAGATAGATAGATAGATAGATAGATAGATAGATAGATAGATAGATAGATAGATAGATAGATAGATAGATAGATAGATAGATAGATAGATAGATAGATAGATAGATAGATAGATAGATAGATAGATAGATAGATAGATAGATAGATAGATAGATAGATAGATAGATAGATAGATAGATAGATACATAGACACATAGATAGATAGATACATAGATAGATAGATAGATAGATAGATAGATAGATAGATAGATAGATAGATAGATAGATAGATAGATAGATAGATAGATAGATAGATAGATAGATAGATAGATAGATAGATAGATAGATAGATATATAGATAGATAGATAGATAGATAGATAGATAGATAGATAGATAGATAGATAGATAGATAGATAGATAGATAGATAGATAGATAGATAGATAGATAGATAGATAGATAGATAGATAGATAGATAGATAGATAGATAGATAGATAGATAGATAGATAGATAGATAGATAGATAGATAGATAGATAGATAGATAGATAGATAGATAGATAGATAGATAGATAGATAGATAGATAGATAGATAGATAGATAGATAGATAGATAGATAGATAGATAGATAGATAGATAGATAGATAGATAGATAGATAGATAGATAGATAGATAGATAGATAGATAGATAGATAGATAGATAGATAGATAGATAGATAGATAGATAGATAGATAGATAGATAGATAGATAGATAGATAGATAGATAGATAGATAGATAGATAGATAGATAGATAGATAGATAGATAGATAGATAGATAGATAGATAGATAGATAGATAGATAGATAGATAGATAGATAGATAGATAGATAGATAGATAGATAGATAGATAGATAGATAGATAGATAGATAGATAGATAGATAGATAGATAGATAGATAGATAGATAGATAGATAGATAGATAGATAGATAGATAGATAGATAGATAGATAGATAGATAGATAGATAGATAGCTAGATAGATAGATAGATAGATAGATAGATAGATAGATAGATAGATAGATAGATAGATAGATAGATAGATAGATAGATAGATAGATAGATAGATAGATAGATAGATAGATAGATAGATAGATAGATAGATAGATAGATAGATAGATAGATAGATAGATAGATAGATAGATAGATAGATAGATAGATAGATAGATAGATAGATAGATAGATAGATAGATAGATAGATAGATAGATAGATAGATAGATAGATAGATAGATAGATAGATAGATAGATAGATAGATAGATAGATAGATAGATAGATAGATAGATAGATAGATAGATAGATAGATAGATAGATAGATAGATAGATAGATAGATAGATAGATAGATAGATAGATAGATAGATAGATAGATAGATAGATAGATAGATAGATAGATAGATAGATAGATAGATAGATAGATAGATAGATAGATAGATAGATAGATAGATAGATAGATAGATAGATAGATAGATAGATAGATAGATAGATAGATAGATAGATAGATAGATAGATAGATAGATAGATAGATAGATAGATAGATAGATAGATAGATAGATAGATAGATAGATAGATAGATAGATAGATAGATAGATAGATAGATAGATAGATAGATAGATAGATAGATAGATAGATAGATAGATAGATAGATAGATAGATAGATAGATAGATAGATAGATAGATAGATAGATAGATAGATAGATAGATAGATAGATAGATAGATAGATAGATAGATAGATAGATAGATAGATAGATAGATAGATAGATAGATAGATAGATAGATAGATAGATAGATAGATAGATAGATAGATAGATAGATAGATAGATAGATAGATAGATAGATAGATAGATAGATAGATAGATAGATAGATAGATAGATAGATAGATAGATAGATAGATAGATAGATAGATAGATAGATAGATAGATAGATAGATAGATAGATAGATAGATAGATAGATAGATAGATAGATAGATAGATAGATAGATAGATAGATAGATAGATAGATAGATAGATAGATAGATAGATAGATAGATAGATAGATAGATAGATAGATAGATAGATAGATAGATAGATAGATAGATAGATAGATAGATAGATAGATAGATAGATAGATAGATAGATAGATAGATAGATAGATAGATAGATAGATAGATAGATCTTAGTATAATAGATAGATTTCGCATCTTAGCAGTTGAAAATGTTTTTTAAGCACAGGTGCCGTCGACGGTGTGTGTGGTTCTGAAGCACCACCTTTTTGCCACGGCAGCGTTAGCGTTTGTCTCAATGAAAGCTGCGTCTGTGCACTGGGCACCGAAAAAATTGAGGGCAAATGCAAAGGTACATACGGTAATGCGTCTTTTGGTTGAGCGCCCTGGTTTCACAGAATGGAACAGAAAACGCGCTGACATTTGCTAAAACGCTAAAAAGAGCACATACGGTTTTAAAAAATCTTTAAATCCGGCATTCTGGAGTTTTTTCCGATCACCATTGTATCATGTGTAGTGTGTACTAGTGCGTGTTTGTTCGGTCACCACTGTTTTTTAGTGAATTGGTGAAAACTTGCCCTTTTTAACTAAAGCTGAACAGCCCGAAAAGTTGAAGTATGAAGAGAATGATATCTGAATCTGTAATCTGAGAATTTGTACAGTACCGAAGATGACAGTCATTTTTAGGTAGGGGCAGGAGGTCCCTCCCTTTCCGTTGGGTGCCGAAATTTTTTGGAAGATTTTTTGAGTGGGACTTCTCCCGGTCTCTTGCTAATCGGGGCGGGGGGGGTGCACCGGATGCTAATCGGTTCTAGCGGGGTGGCACCCCTACCCCCTGTAAATTTTTATTGCAAACTTTTCAATGAAAAACGCTAATATAAAATAGTTATTGTTTGTGAGACTAAATAATGTTATATTTAGTACATATTATGCACCTGGGAAACAAAAAATCATGATTTTTTCAAGAAACATTTGTGATTTCTGAACTACAATTCGTGTTTTTGAACAAAAACTTGAACAAAACAAAAGGGAAACAGGGAGGGGGGTGCCGACACGTGTAGTAGGGGGTGGAGTGTACTGGAGTGTACTTACGAGGGGGGTCTCGCATTTGGGGGGGTGTAACCACGGGACCGCCCGCCCACGTGGCGCAACTTCGTGCTAGGGAGATACTCCCCAACCCCCTCATCTCCGGTACTGGTGGTTGTATCAAAAGTTGTGCGGTGTTAAAAAGTTTGAATGTGATTCGAATTTTTGTTGGTAGCACTTTTCTGATTTCTACGCCAAATGAGGTTTTTTATGAAGGCCTTATTGATTGGCCATGTGATGAGAACGACGATTGCATGCGTGGCAGCAAGTGTGTTGGCGGAAAGTGCACGTGCCCCGACGGGACTGTCGTCATCAGTGACAGACGTGCCCAGCGGCATTGCAAAGGTTTTTGTTCATTGGCCTTTTATGTTGTTTGGCATATCACTTTGAATAAAAGCGTGGAAACGTTTCTGTTTTTTTGCAGTTGTTTGTTTTTGTTATTTTAATATAACGTTATTTTGTTGCATCATTGTTATTTTAATGTATCATTGTTATTTTACTGTATCATTGTGATTTTACTGTATCATTGTTATTTTACTGCATCATTCTTAGTTTACTGTTTCATTGTTATTTTACTGTATCATTGTTAATTTACTGTATCATTGTTATTTTACTATACCATTGTTATTTTTACTGTATTATAGTAAGCACCGAAAGTTTATTCTATCAGTCGTTAATTTTACACATGATAATATAATGGAATCAGCACTTGCAGAGATTGGTGCAATTTTTCGTCAAACGTTGTTCGCAGCCCGCAAAACAACAAAATCAGCGGGTTACTCGTATGCACAACAATAGAGGCGAAACGCAACAAAACATACCAACAGAAAAATGCATTTTGTTGATGTTGTTCAAGGATTCACTGCATACCAACCAGACTTCGACGGTGTGGTGGAACGCGGTGAGGATGCCACAAATTTGGTGAGGACGCCGCAAATCGGTGAGGATGCCGCAAATGGCATTTGCGCAAATGGCCGCGTTCCACCACACCGTCGCACGGGTCTGCTGCATACATATGGTCTGGACAAAGGAAAAGTCAGTGCTTGTCTTCAGCTGCAACCCCACTTAAAACCAGAAGTTCTGTCGAACCACTGTGTTATGTGTTATGTGTTTTTGCAGTGAACCCTTAAACAATATCAACAACATGCGTTTTTATGTGAGTCTGTTTGGTGCGTTTCGCCTCTATTGTTGCGCATACGAGTAACCCGCTGGGCACGATTTTGTTGTTTTGCGGGCTGCGAACAACGTTTGACGAAAAATTGCACCAATCTCTGCAGGTGCTGATTCCATTATGATGCGTAAAATTGACCACTGATAGAATATCTAAAAATGCGGAGGACGCATATAAAAGGAGGAATATGGCTTTGTGTAAGCAGTGAGAAACTTTTTTGCTTCACAACTATTTTCAAGTTTCTGATGTGGTACACACGGATACAAGTACATAAGAGCCATATTTTTGCGCCGTTTATTCACTATTTAGGTTGCACATGTACTTTGTAGACAATTAAAACTTCAACATTTGCGGTATTTCAGGCATTTAGCGACCACTAAAACCACTAAAATAACGATCAGACTTCAGATCGCTGATACTGGTTTGCCCAGGACAAAGTGTATCGCAGAGGCATTAGGGAACGCAAGGTCTCATTTTGTGGCAAAGGCAACGACTCACGGGACAGACCTAGGTTTTTTTTCAAAAAGTCGGTTCTGCAATTTTTTACCAAATTTCTGCAAATGAAATTTGGTTTCTGCAAATTTCAAAAACACGACAAAAATGGTTTTTGTGCTTGTTTAATGTCATTTTTTTCGCTCTGAGCATCATTTCTCAACGATGCGCAGAATTGCAATTGCCAATTGCATCGTTTTACCGCAGAATTTTTCAAATATTCAGAAAAAGAACACCAAAACCAAACCAGATTGCCAAACCAAACCAATCACCAATCATTCGTTTCAAATCATTCAACCTAATTCAGAGACTTCAAAGCGTTGCTGCAGATAAGCACATAAGCTTTATTGTTGATGACGTACGCACAGCTATGTAGGTACATACCAGTGACAAAAAGGTATTGTCTTCCGTTGATTTTCACCCTCCTCCCCAGTTCCAAAAAACCCGAAGGTACCAAAGTCCTGTAGATTGTTGTAGGAGGAGTGTGGATATTGGCTGAACCGTCCGTTCCGTGAGCCATTGCGTTCGCCACGAAAAGGGGACATTGCCTTCGCCACAAGAAGAGAACATTGCCTTCGCCAATGCATGCATCTGCGCAACGCTTTGTCCATGGTAAAGCAGTGTCAGTGATCGAAGATGTAATCTTTAATTTGGTAGTTTTTTGTTACTATTTGCTCGAAATTCATCGAATGTAATAGTTTCGTTTGTCAAAAAATAAGAGGGCTACCATGTGCAACCGAAATAATAAATAAACGGCGCAAAAATATGGCTCTTATGTACTTGTATCCGTGTGTACCACATCAGAAACTTGAAAATAGTTGTGAAGCAAAAAAGTTTCTCACTGCTTACACAAAGCCATATTCCTCCTTTTATATGCGTCCTCCGCATTTTTAGATAATATTCTGACTTTTACATAATTCCCAAAATCGGACAAAATTCAGAATGCGTTGGGCATCCGTTCTTCCGAACTTCCCATTCGGCTTACAGCGCACTGATTTCATTTTTCGTTTTTGAGAGATGTCGCCCGTCAGCTTCCACGGCCGATTTACCCGAAATCGCCACGATTCAGTATCTAAAACTGTGCTCCTTTAAGAAATCTAAGCCAAAATCCCTGATCAGCGCATTGAATTACATTGGACTCCACAGGTCTCCTGTTTGTTTTGTTTTTGGACCGATTTCGCCAGTTTCCACGGCTGATTCGTCACGACTTTGGTTACCAATTTGCCGTTTTTATAATTTTGTTTGTTTCTCAACTAATTATGTCCTTGAATTTGGTGGTTGCTACGCATTGTATTCGTCCTGTTGGTGTAGGCCAGGGGTTTTAATGCGCTGTGTCTGAAAGGGTCGGGGAAAAAAGTTAACTAAATTTTCAGAATCTACGAATGAAACTATCGTGAGAAACGTTTTTGTTCGACTGCAAAAGTTTCGAAGGTGAAATTTGAATTTCAGACAAAAATTGAAAGGGCGACATTTGAAACCAGGTCAAAACCTTCGAAAATTTGAAAATGCCCAATTTTTGCCCAAAAAAGGCCGTGGCAAAAAAGTAGTTGAATTTTCAAAATCTACGGATGAAATTACCCCAGGAAACTATTTTGTTCGGTTATGAAACAACTTTAGACAAAAATTGCCCATTTTTGCCCAAAAAGGGTCGGGGCAAAAAAGTAACCGGATTTTCAACATCTACAGCTGAAATTACCCCAGGAAACTTTTTTGTTCGGCATGAAACAATTTTAAACAAAAATTGAAAGGGCGACATTTGAAACCAGGTCAAAACCTTTGAACTTTTGAAAATGCCCAATTTTTTGCCCAAAAAAGGTCGTGGCAAAAAAGTAATTGAATTTTCAAAATCTACGGATGAAATTACCCCAGGAAACTATTTTGTTCGGTTATAAAACAACTTTAGACAAAAATTGCCCAATTTTTAACCCAAAAAGGGTTGGGCAAAAAAGTAACCGGATTTTCAACATCTACAGCTGAAATTACCCCAGGAAACTTTTTTGTTCGGTCATGACACAATTTTAAACAAAAATTGAAAGGGCGACATTTGAAACCAGGTCAAAACCTTTGAACTTTTGAAAATGCCCAATTTTTTGCCCAAAAAAGGTCGTGGCAAAAAAGTAATTGAATTTTTAAAATCTACGGATGAAATTACCCCAGGAAACTATTTTGTTCGGTTATGAAACAACTTTAGACAAAAATTGCCCAATTTTTGCCCAAAAAGGGTCGGGGCAAAAAAGTAACCGGATTTTCAACATCTACAGCTGAAATTACCCCAGGAAACTTTTTTGTTCGGCATGAAACAATTTTAAACAAAAATTGAAAGGGCGACATTTGAAACCAGGTCAAAACCTTTGAACTTTTGAAAATGCCCAATTTTTTGCCCAAAAAAGGTCGTGGCAAAAAAGTAATTGAATTTTTAAAATCTACGGATGAAATTACCCCAGGAAACTATTTTGTTCGGTTATGAAACAACTTTAGACAAAAATTGCCCAATTTTTGCCCAAAAAGGGTCGGGGCAAAAAAGTAACCGGATTTTCAACATCTACAGCTGAAATTACCCCAGGAAACTTTTTTGTTCGGCATGAAACAATTTTAAACAAAAATTGAAAGGGCGACATTTGAAACCAGGTCAAAACCTTTGAACTTTTGAAAATGCCCAATTTTTTGCCCAAAAAAGGTCGTGGCAAAAAAGTAATTGAATTTTTAAAATCTACGGATGAAATTACCCCAGGAAACTATTTTGTTCGGTTATGAAACAACTTTAGACAAAAATTGCCCAATTTTTGCCCAAAAAGGGTCGGGGCAAAAAAGTAACCGGATTTTCAACATCTACAGCTGAAATTACCCCAGGAAACTTTTTTGTTCGGCATGAAACAATTTTAAACAAAAATTGAAAGGGCGACATTTGAAACCAGGTCAAAACCTTTGAACTTTTGAAAATGCCCAATTTTTTGCACAAAAAAAGGTCGTGGCAAAAAAGTAATTGAATTTTCAAAATCTACGGATGAAATTACCCCAGGAAACTATTTTGTTCGGTTATGAAACAACTTTAGACAAAAATTGCCCCATTTTTTCAATTTTTAACCCAAAAAGGGTTGGGCAAAAAAGTAACCGGATTTTCAACATCTACAGCTGAAATTACCCCAGGAAACTTTTTTGTTCGGTCATGACACAATTTTAAACAAAAATTGAAAGGGCGACATTTGAAACCAGGTCAAAACCTTTGAACTTTTGAAAATGCCCAATTTTTTGCCCAAAAAAGGTCGTGGCAAAAAAGTAATTGAATTTTTAAAATCTACGGATGAAATTACCCCAGGAAACTATTTTGTTCGGTTATGAAACAACTTTAGACAAAAATTGCCCAATTTTTAACCCAAAAAGGGTCGGGGCAAAAAAGTAACCGGATTTTCAACATCTACAGCTGAAATTACCCCAGGAAACTTTTTTGTTCGGCATGAAACAATTTTAAACAAAAATTGAAAGGGCGACATTTGAAACCAGGTCAAAACCTTTGAACTTTTGAAAATGCCCAATTTTTTGCCCAAAAAAGGTCGTGGCAAAAAAGTAATTGAATTTTTAAAATCTACGGATGAAATTACCCCAGGAAACTATTTTGTTCGGTTATGAAACAACTTTAGACAAAAATTGCCCAATTTTTGCCCAAAAAGGGTCGGGGCAAAAAAGTAACCGGATTTTCAACATCTACAGCTGAAATTACCCCAGGAAACTTTTTTGTTCGGCATGAAACAATTTTAAACAAAAATTGAAAGGGCGATATTTGAAACCAGGTCAAAACCTTTGAACTTTTGAAAATGCCCAATTTTTTGCCCAAAAAAAGGTCGTGGCAAAAAAGTAATTGAATTTTTAAAATCTACGGATGAAATTACCCCAGGAAACTATTTTGTTCGGTTATGAAACAACTTTAGACAAAAATTGCCCAATTTTTGCCCAAAAAGGGTCGGGGCAAAAAAGTAACCGGACTTTCAAAATCTACAGCTGAAATTACCCCAGGAAACTTTTTTTTCGACTACGAAACAATTACAGACAAAAATTGAAAGGGCGACATTTGAAAATAGGTCAAAACCTCCGAAATTTTGAAAATGCCCAATTTTTTGCCCAAAAAAGGGTCGTGGCAAAAAAGTAATTGAATTTTTAAAATCTACGGATGAAATTACCCCAGGAAACTATTTTGTTCGGTTATGAAACAACTTTAGACAAAAATTGCCCAATTTTTGCCCAAAAAGGGTCGGGGCAAAAAAGTAACCGGATTTTCAACATCTACAGCTGAAATTACCCCAGGAAATTTTTTTGTTCGGTCATGAAACAATTTCAGACAAAAATTGAAAGGGCGACATTTGAAACCAGGTCAAAACCTCCAAAATTTTGAAAATGCCCAATTTTTTGTCCCAAAAAAGTTCGGGGCAAAAAAGTAATCGGATTTTCAAAATCTACGGATGAAGTTACCCCAGGAAACTATTTTTTTCGGTTTTGAAACAACTTTAGACAAAAATTGAAAGGGCGAACACTCAAAACCCAGTGAAAACCCTGCGAACTTTTAAAAATGCCCGATTTTTTACCCAAAAACAAGGTTTGGGTAAAAAATTAACCCAATTTCCGAAATCTCCGGATGGAATTACCCCAGGAAACATTTTTGTTTGACTGTCAAAATGTCGCAGGTAAAAATTGAAAGGGGTAACACATCTTGATGACATAGCTGAAAAAAAAGGAGACAGAAGAATAAGTAACCAAGATTTCAGAATAGGTAATTCGCGTCTAGAACGTACGTAAAGAAGTCTGGCGGAAATTTTTCTTCGGCACAGTTTGCAACTTTGGCAGGTCTCTTCGTGTGCACAGTATCAAGTTTGCAGCATGTATGTTCGTTGCTGCAGGACAGCGACTAAATTTTGAAAACGCGCGCAGGTCCATATTCAGCCATATAATGCGTGATGCGCTGTCCGCTCGCTTCGCTCGCTCGCGCATCCGCATGATAAACTGACGGTGCTGACTATGATACAGTAAAATAACAATGATACAGTAAACTAACAATGATACAGTAAAGTAACAATGATGCAGTAAACTAACAATGATACAGTAACATAACAATGACACAATTAATAACAACTAGCCAATTGACCCGAGCGTATGGGGCTTAATCAATGCCAAGCCTTTTTGGTGAAGCGGCATTGACTTAGAAAGAAAAAACAGTAACGTTTACTGAATAATAACCCTGAAGAAAATTTACCTTGTGCTGCCGTGAAGTCGCCTACAATACAATATTTTTGATGTATTTGAAAATAAATAAAAATGCGAAGTTTATGATTTTGCTATTTTTACCCGTTTACCCTAACCGAAGGCAAGCCTTTTTGTAAGTGAAGTAAAATTGAATAAAAAATATAAAAACTAACGTTTTTTTAATTTACCCGTTTTAAAAAGCTAATGCTTTTTTTACCCGTTTACCAAAGCCAAGCCTTTTTTGTAAAGTAAAAATGCGAAGTTTATGATTTTGCTATTTTTCCCCGTTCACCCTAACCTAAGTCAAGCCTTTTTTTGTATGTGAAGTAAGATTAAATAAAAAACATAAAAATTAACGTTTTTTTCAATTACCCGTTTTAAAAAGCTAATGCTTCTTTTACCCGTTTACCTAAGCCAAGCCTTTTTTGCAAAGTAAAAATGCGAAGTTTATGATTTTGCTATTTTCACCCGTTCACCCTAACCTAAGTCAAGCCTTTTTGTATGTGAAGTAAGATTGAATAAAAAAATATATAAATTAACGTTTTTTTCATTAAAAAAACCCGTTTTAAAAAGCTAATGCTTCTTTTACCCGGTTACCCTAACATAAGCCAAGCCTTTTTTCTAAAATGAAAATGAATTGAAGAAACAAAAAAGTGACGTTTATAATTTCGTTTTGCAGTCATTGCTTCTTTTTACCCGTTTACCCCAACATGACCCTAACATTTGGCAAAGTGAAAATGAATGGTAAATACCATTTCGACCTAATTAAAAAACTAACTTTTTTCAGAGACGGTTTTGTTACATCTTTCGCAGTCGCTCGTCAAGTTTTGAGCAGCAACAATTGCCAGTTGCCCATCGTGCGTTACGTTGAAATTATCGCGCATAAACCATGGAGTATCAATTTGAAAATGAAACATGGAGTATCAATTTCAATGAAATTTACTTGTTTTGAATCCAAAGTGCAACTTGCAATGCCGATGTCGATGTGCGTTTTGCAACCCGATTTTTAAAACAAAAAAAGTTCAAACTTTTTTCAAAGACGGTTTTGTTACATCTTTCCCAGTCGATCATCAAGTTTTGATCAGCCACCGCTTTCATTTGCCTATGCTGCGCCGAACTGTCTCTGTTGACCAAAGAGTATCATGATGACTCCAGCTATGAAGAGCGACGTTTTGAGAAAACAATCTCAACTGGCATTAATAAAAAATAGGTAAAGGAAATTGAGATGGAGTTTTCTTAAGTAGCAAAAAAGGGCGCCAATTCAAATTGCAAAAAAGTGCCACGCACAGACACACAGACACTTTGTAAATTTAATAATATAGATGGTACCGTAAAATAACAATGATACAATAAAATAACAATGATACAGTAAACTAACAATCATCTATCTATAATACTAAGATAGTAAGAAAGTTTGCTTGATTGTTTGAGGGTTTGTCCGCAGCTTTTTGCTATATATAGCATCGTCTGTAGCTTCACTCCACGTTAATTCATGATTCATGTGAACTTTTTCAACCTGTGTTCTGTGAAAAGTCCAAAAATCATCATCATTCAGATGCAATAAAAATATTAGGTTATGATCGACCACTTTAATTTGGCTGCTGCTGCTGTTCGCCATCTACACCAATCGAATTACTAACAAGCACGGCAATTGATTGTTGCTGAATTAGGCTGAAAAGGTTCCACTACAAAAAGATTGCAGCGTCAACAACTGTTAATTGTTGCTGATCAAAGAAGATTGTTTTAATACTTTGATACTTTCCATGGGAATGACAGTGCAATACAGCTGATCAAAGAAGATTGAAACGACAATTAAGCGACATTTAAGAAGCTATCTATACTAACAGAGGAAAAATTTTGATATTTTAAACGCGAATGGCAGTTGTTTGTTGCTGATTAAAAAAGATTGCTTCCATATTTTGAACGGGAACGCAGTTATGATTGTGTTGCTTACTGATCAAAAAATTTAAAAAGAGGTTCTTATCAAAAAGATTGGCAAATTAAAAAATATCTGTGGCTTTCATTGATGCTGAAACCAGCGTAAAGCAAACTACACAGCAATACGTGCTATGGTAACCAAATAAATCAGGTTATGATCGACTCCAATTAAAATCAGCAAAAGAACGTTTCTTGACAAATTAGTCCTCTGTTCAAAAAAGAAAGAAAATGCTGCGATTAAAAAAGTAGAAACATCGACGGGTACAAATTGCTTCTAAAATGAACGATCATTGCTATGGTAAATCAATAACAGTCGGTTGAAGCAACTCAAAATCCAATACATTTTTATTCCGTGTCGTCCGGGTTAAGAAAGTCAAAATCCACCCAAAAATAATATGTGCAGTCATCAGCCAACCGTGCCGTAGGCACGGGTTATTTGCTACTTAAAATAACAATGATACAATAAAATAACAATGATACAGCAAAATAACAATGATACTTTAAAATAACAATGATACAGCAAAGTAATCGAATGATACCAAAAATAATTAATGATACCGAAATAATCGAAAGATACAACAAAATAGAACTGAGCTTTTGTTTTTAGGAGACGGTTTTCTGCGTCTTCGCTAAACCAATATTGTTCTTTCAGCCCTTATTGATGGGCCTTGTGATGAGAACAAGGATTGCTTGAATGGAAGCACGTGTATCAGCGGAAAATGCAAGTGCCCCGAGTGGACTATCGACGTCAAGGATCCCCATAGCGAGCGCCACTGCAAAAGTTTGTTCATTTGTAATTCCAGTATAATTGACAATTTTTCTCAGTATATTGTACATGCATTTGTTTTCCTGAATATTTAGTTTCGCAGGACTAAAAACCTAAAACAAAATTACAATGAACACTCAGTCAAATCGACTACCACAACGTCAACCACACCAACCACACCAGCCATACCCGGTACCACCACCAGCAACACCACAACGACGAGTGTTCCGTTGTACAGCGCCACCACCAACACAGAATGGGAAGAAGAGAACGCAGCGCCAATAGCCGTCGGTAGCCTGGCTCTGCCGTTCACTTGGCTGCTCGTGGCCGCCATGAAACAGGCAGCCAGTTGAAACAGTGACTGTTGAGTTGTGATTTGTAAACTGATTATTGAAGTGCACCCTCCAGTGATAAATGCTGATTTGTAGTACATCCTCCTGTGATAAATACTGATTTGTAGTACACACCCTCCATCCATCCATCCATCCATCCATTTTATTTTGCGAAAAAGCAGGAAACTCCAATAAAACTGTATGAACAGCATGAAATTCGGAGACCCAATGATGAATACTGATTAATAGTCTACCCGCTAGTAATGAATACTGACCAGTAGGTAAAGCATTGTAGTGACTATGTCAACTGATTATTGCAAAAAAACCGGACTGTGTATTTGTAGTATTTTGTATTTTTTTAAATTTTTTTGTTCGCTTTAGTTTTTGTTATTGTTATTGGTCATTTTACTTTCTCCATTATGCGTCTTGCCCACAGGGTTTGAACTTTCCACCTGAACCGTAGACAGACACCTGCGCTACATTTTTCACTGAATATTTTGTATTTTTCACTGAGATTTTAATCACTAAAACCTTTTTTACTTATGCAGCCAAGCTGCACTTTTTTATTGTTTTTGATTATCGACATCAGGCTTTTTATCACTAAAAACTTTTTGAACCAAGTGTGTTTTGCATTGTGTTTTGTCGTTGTGTGTTTGTTATTGTCACACTACTACCGGAGTCTGTTTACGCTTACACCGACTCAAATAACCAAAAACCTCGAAATTTGTATTTCTTGGCTTTTAATTTAATTAATCTATTATACTAAGATAGTAACTGTGTATGTAAGTAAGTCAGGTCCGTTCCGCTACGTTGATTGGCTATTAAAATTTACAAATTTGAGCCAATTTTGCTATTTAAGTCATCATCAGCTGAATACTCATACTCCATTTTCTAATGACAACGCAAAGTTCAAATCGTCATTCCACATGACGTTAGTCATCATGATGCCTTTTGCTCAAGAGCGACAACAAACAAGCGAGACAATCGTAAGAATTGCAAGAACTCCATTGTAGACGATGGAGTGTTTTTCACAAAAAACGAGTTTTTAAAACAATCGCTTGCAAGTTGATCGCTCTTTTCACAAGGTAGACTTTTTATAAAGCCGGTGTTTACAACGAGTATTTAGAAAATCGTTGCTTTTTCCTTCATTTGTTTTTTATCATAGAAAATGCGTCACTTAGGATAGAAAAGCTACATAACAAAACAAAAGCGACCGTTTTACACAATGGGTACTCAGAAACGTGTTGCTTTTTGTTGCACTCGATCAAAAAGAACTGGCTTAGGTTAGGGTAAGCGGGGAAAAGAAGTAAACAGTCAAAACAAAAGCGGGAGCTTTGCTACGGGTGTTCAGTATGTAGAAAATCGTTGCTTTTTCCTTTATTTGTTGCTTTTTGTTGCACTCGATCAAAAAGAACTGGCTTAGGTTAGGGTAAGCGTGGAAAAGAAGTAAACATTCAAAACAAAAGCGGGAGCTTTGCTACGGGTGTTCAGTATGTAGAAAATCGTTGCTTTTTCCTTTATTTGTTTTTTATCATAGAAAATTCATCACTTAGGATAGAAAAGCTACATAACAAAACAAAAGCGACCGTTTTACACAATGGGTACTCAGAAACGAGTTGCTTTTTGTTGCACTCGATCAAAAAGAACTGGCTTAGGTTAGAGTAAGCGGGGAAAAGAAGTAAACATTCAAAACAAAAGCGGGAGCTTTGCTACGGATATTCAGCAAAATGTTGCTGTTTTGTCATTTCCATTCTATCAAAAATCCTTGGCTAAGGTTAGGGTTAAAAATAAGAGCAGTAAACATACCACACAAAAGTGGCTGTTTTGCAGCGAATATTCAGAAAAGTTTTGCATTTTTCGTCATTTAAACTTTAAAAGGCTTGGCTTAGGTGAGCTTTGCTACGGGTATTCAGTAAAATGTTGCTGTTTTGTCATTTCCATTCTATCAAAAATCCTTGGCTAAGGTTAGGGTTAAAGGTAAGAGTAGTAAACATACCACACAAAAGTGGCCGTTTTGCAGCGAATATTCAGAAAAGTTTTGCATTTTTCGTCATTTAAACTTTAAAAGGCTTAGCTTAGGTTAGAGTAAGCGGGAAAAAGAAGCAACTTATCAAAACGAAAGTTGGCGTTTTGCAACAATTGTTCAGAAGTGTTGCCTTTTTGACATTTACACTCTAAAAGGCCTGGCTTAGGTTAGGGTAAGCGGGTAAAAAACCATTACCAAGTCAAAAGCGGGTGCTTTCCAATGGGTATTTAGAACAGTGTTGCCTATTCAGAAATGACAGCTGACTGAAGCAGATTGCTTTTCTTAATCCTGTATTTTAAACTGAAACAAAAACTTAAACCGGTATCAGTTAATTGTTGTTAACCAAACGACATTGTTTTTTTATAATTTTTTTTAACAGGAATGGCGATTGAACAACATGTGACGACATTGAAAAGCTAACCAAACAAGATTAATTTTAAAACTTTAAGCGGGAATGGCTGTTAATTGTTGCTGATCAAAGGAGATTGTTTTTTTTGATACTTTAAACGGGAAGGACAGTGGAATGCAACTGATTAGCAAAGAATGAAAAGACAAATAATTGACATTGAAAAGCTAATAAATGCGAGAATTGATTTTGATACTTTAATAGGGAATTGCAGTTGTTTGTTGCTGATTAAAAAGGTTGCGGATTTTGAGTCCGCGTCGTGGGCAGGGTCAAAAGGGGAAAACCAACTCAAAAATAATAGTTGTATTTATCAGCTAACCGTGCCGTAGGCACGGGTCAATTTGCTAGTATACCTAGATAAGTCGACGCCGTCAATCTGATGCATTTTTGGCTTCTCGACATTGGGAAGGGAAGGGTTGGTTGGTTGAGGAGGGACTTATAAATGGGGTAGGCTTTGTATATGCAAGACTTTTCAATACCAAATCCTAGTTGCGAAACAGTGACAGACAGCTGATGGGCAACACAGTGACAAAGAAACTGATACGCACGTTACCGTAAACAATGACCTCGTGTTGGTCTACAGTATGGCTGAATAAATGACGCAGTCCATGTATTCTCCATCAAGGCGGTATTAGTCGCAGACTAGGAGTTGTCTTTTTCAACAACGCCAAGATAATGCCCAATCGTGTGTGCAATGGATAAAGAACGACCAGAACAGCACGGACAAAATAAACAATTGCCTTTCTAAACGTGTTTTTCCATTCAAATATTCGGCCCATTCCGTATGTGTGTTTATTGTTGACTGTGTGCAACATTGCGCTGTGTTATGAAACGCTGGGGCGTGCTTTAGATCGCGGCCCATTAGATCGCGGCCGAAGCATCGCGGCCGAAGCATCGCGGCCAAAGCATCGCGGCCAAAGCATCGCGACCTGAAAGATCGCGGCCTGGGAAGATCGCGGCCTGGGACGATCGCGGCCTGGGACGATCGCAGCCTGGGAAGATCGCGGCCTGGGACGATCGCGGCCTGGATGATCGCGGCCTGGGACGATCGCGGCCTGGGACGATCGCGGCCTGGGACGATCGCGGCCTGGGACGATCGCGGCCTGGGACGATCGCGGCCTGGGACGATCGCGGCCTGGGACGATCGCGGCCTGGGACGAATTATCTCCTCTTTCACGTGGCCGTTATGGATTTGAGTCAAATTGCTTAAAAGCCCAAAAACTCAATTCGCCGAGCGGTCGCCGGAGCCACCGGTACCGGTGCCCTTCGGCCACACATAAAATGGCCCATAAAATGGGATTGGGTAGGTTTCCTGGTTCTGAAAATTTGTACACTTGCTCAGGACACTTACATTGTAGTAGCATAGTTTATGCCCAAAAACAAAAAGTTCCAAATTTTTTGTTCGGCACAGCACAACGGCCTCTCACAGCACCGCTCAATCCTTGTCGCACGTTCGGCCGGAAGCTCGTGGAACTCGGCACCTTGGCCTCGTCGCAGGGCTCGCAACATCTCGGCACATCCCTTGGCTGGATCAACATCCTGCATCTGAATCCATTGCTTTTGGTCGCTAGCTGATCGTACGCCAACTCCGCTGCTCAAATGGTTGTCTCGTTCGTCCTCGGCGACCAAACAAATGTGCGACTTCCCAAATGCCGTTAAAAGTCGTATGTGACATCGACGGCTAATGATTTGTAATTGAAAGGGGAGATTGTGGGGTTTGGTTTCTCCCTCTTTCTCTTTTCGTTGATGGGAGGAGAAGTTGATGATGGGCGATTATCGTAATTATTTTGTGTAATTATACGTGATATCCTATATAATGTGATCCTTTTTCCTGTAATCTCCGTTGTTCTCCATTCCACTAAATCGCCACTGTCTCGCTACTTGAAGTGTACTGAGGATCGTATCATCATCATTACCATCTACCAATGATGTCAGCCGTCATCAGCCAGCTGCTGATTTTGCTGTTCGTTCTAGCGTCTGTTGCTGCAGATGGTAGGTCATTATTGTGATAGATTTCAATCTGTCCACCTATGACCAGTTCTTTTTCTAACCGGATGACACCAACGAAGAGTTCGGCAGGCTCGTTGTTGCCCTGTGGTTTTACAGCCACGTGTGCCCACTCATTATTGACAGCAATTTTTCTTGTTTCTGTTTGTTTGTTTTTCAAAGAAAATGCTTATGATTTAAAAAGTATCAACAAAAAAGCTTCATTTGGAATAAGCATTTTCCATCTTATGTCTAAAAAAAGCCAGCTGCATCCGCTTGTTATCATTCATAACTTATTAATGCAGTTGTTTTGCGTGCACACGCTATGTGGTCAGTTTTATAAAAGTGAGGAGTGTCTGAAAAGTGAGAAGTTTTACTCCAGGGTGTTGCAAAAGTCAGACCGTGATACAAAGTCCGGATACATTAATTCAATTGGACTTTGTCATGGTCTAACTTTTGGAACACCCTGGAGTAAAACTCCTCACCTTTTGAACACTGCTCACTTTTATAAAACTGACCACTGGCCTCAAAAAATCTTGTTCACAACGCAATTGTTTCGCAACCAATTGTAACGCACCACCATGCTCATACCGCACCATTTATATACAGGGTGGGCCAAAAAAAGGTTCCATTTTCAAACTGCTGTCACTGGCTGGTGTTTTAATATTATGAGCTGAAATTTTCAGCACTGATAAAACATGCGTTGCCATTTTACTGACAAAAAATTTTTTTCGATATATAATTCCTAGCGCTCACTGTGGCAGATTTTCTAAAAAGCTCGAAAAATGAACAAATTGACTGAAATGAGTGCAAGAAAAAATTAGTATCAAGATGCGTGATTCAATTTTGAAACTATTGCGAAGGTGACAAATTGGTCTTTTTGGATACCCGTGATAGTTCAAATCATGCGCTCAGAGTGGAAAGGTCTCACACTTGAATTGCATTTGAGCACCTCGAGCGAAATTCTGATGTTTCACAACGGACTCGAGTCAGCAGCCATGCGACTGCGACAGAAAGAATTGTTCAGTTGATTTTTTGTTTTCTGTGTTGCTCTGTCTGTTAATTTGTTTCTTTTGAAAAGTTTTTCTGCGGTTTGAATAAAAACAGTGTTTCAGTTTCGGTTTTCTGCAGTTTCGTTATGGTTAAGTGGACAGCAGAACAACGGGTCTGGTGTGCTATCTGGTGGGAGCAATCTGAAAGTTTTTCTGCAGTGACTCGCCAGTTTCGCGTAAAATGCCATCCAGCCGCTGCCGGACGACAAACCTTGATGATGATTTGGATGTCTATGAGCAATGATTCGTTGTTAAATTGTTGGTTAAAAATCCGTTTTTTTTGAAAATTTGGGAATTTTTAAACATTGTGCTGTAAAACTGAATCTACTTGACCAAACTAGAAAAAAAATTTGTCAGAAAAATGGCATCACATGTTTTACCAATGCTGAAAATTTCAGCTCATAATATTCAAATACCAGCCAGTGACAGCAGTTTGAAAATGGAACCTTTTTTTGGCCCACCCTGTACATTTATATATAGACATTTATATCACATCATACCAAGTTTGCGACGTATGGCGCCGGACAGCGACATTATGTTATCGTTAGAATTATATTTTTGAAAATCGAATAGCAATTTATATTGACAATTGAAAATAGATGTTCAATTTGAATAACCAATTTGCAGGGGATGCCAGTTATCGAGGAAATATTTACGTGTACAGAATTGCCGTGGATATTTCCACGACAGTCATCTTACTACTTGAATTGAAGTTTTTTAAAGCTTTAGGATTAGGATTAGGATTAGTTTGGAGTTTTCATTGTTTTCAAGTTTTCATTTGGAGTGAGCAGTTTTTCCATCTCATGTCTAAAGGAGCCAGCTGTATCCGCTTGTGTTCTTGTGAATACAGTTGTTGTTGTTGTTGCTGTTGTTTTGCGGCTGGCGCGAGTAGTGTTGTAACTCTCAAATCAGCTCGGCGTTGCGCCGATAGCAGCATGGCAGTAAAAAATGGCTGCATTTCTTGCGAGCTCCGCGCAAAATGATTCGCGTATAAACGCCGCTGTGAGGCGGATGCCAGGAACGGTACCAACCGGGATACCAAGGAGCTCCGCTTCCGACTGAGGCCCGCACCACCACGCCTCTCCCTCTGAACCCGAGTGTTTGCCGCAGTGTCAACACGCGGCCCTTACGAAAACTTGTTTATCTTTTTGGTGCCCTTTTAGGTCCCGAAAGTATTGTTCTGTTTTTTGCTTTCTAAAATGGCGTCTTTTGGTGTCTAAAAAAACAGCCCAGCGAGCGGTGTACCGCACGCTTACCACAAATAGTCATGAAATCTTGGCACACCACACTGGAGCTATAGCTAGCTGCACAATGGCGTTTCCTGCGCGTTGCATTGCGTTTTGGACACGCGCGCACGTTGTTTCCTGGAGTGATTATGCAAACAGACGAAAACCATGCAACAGTTTGATGCTGAATAGGGAAACGATGTGTTTTCGAAGTTGTATTCCATTCAATGAACAGTTTCGCAATAGTTTTTTTACCAGTGCACCATGATAAACTGGTTAGCTGTTTTTTTACCACGGCCGATTCTTGAAGTAAACAACAGAAGGTACACAAAAAGGGACACCAAATGATGTAAAACATTCTTTGTGAGTGGCAAACTATGGAGTTTTCAGTTTTGTTTTTCAGATGACGCGTGTGACGTTTTGCTTCGCAATTCAATTCGGGAGGGCTGGGATTCTAAAATACCTATTCCTCATCTAATCAAAGCGCCGAGTCCACAACCGATACAATTTGAAGGATATCAATGGAAACGTTGTTATTACACGTCAGTCGAACATCTGAATTGGGTGACCGCAATGAGTAGATGCCGGATGCTGGTGAACAAAACAACAGACGACACCATATTCGTGGTTTTGGATTCGCGGCCGGTTAAGGATGCTAAATACCAACCGTTTTTTTTATTGAGATTTTTTGATCCGCTCCTTTTCTGCGCTCGCTCTGTGATGAACATGTTGAATGTTCAGTTTCACTCTTACCACTGTTTCATTTTCAAGGTGATTCATGGACAGCTGGTGGCGCTGGAGACACGTGAAATGATTAACTATGTGCAAAAACTGGTGCTCGATCAGGTGAAGTCGGAAAACATCACTGAGGTAAGACAATTTTAAACCTGCTTTTTCCTGACCTTATGTGCATGGAGGATCTTTTAAATTTTAAAATTAAATATGTGAGCTGCCGGGAAGAAAGACGAACAGCTAAGAATCTTGTTTATTGTCACAAAACTTCTTGACATAACTCCACTTTCAAACCACAATGTAGTTGTTATATAGGAAACACACATTACAGTGAAAATAGGGTGGATCAAAATGAGTGAAGGATTTTAAAATTCTTTGGCTTTGGCTGTGGCTGGAAATTTGAAACTGAAGCTATAAAGTTACACCAACACGTTACTTTATATGTGGAACATTTTGAATTGGCGCCCATTTTTGCCACTATTAATTGCTTTCCTCTTCAAATTTTTTTGCGACACAAAAAAGCAACGTCTCAAGAAAACCGTTTCTTTTGAATTATAAATTCTGCTTCCACGTCAACGTTTTTGTTTGAAAATTTATAGCGACAATTTCTGCAGCAAATTATTTTCATGAAGGGAAACGTCACCGTCGTCTGTTATCGTTCTTTTTTCAAACAAAAGAAAGTTTCTTTGTCATGAAAATTGCTGATTTTGATTTGTCTGCAACTCAAGAATCATAACTATCATTTTTCCTTAAAAGTATCACTGTTTGCCCACGCAAAATAAACGCACAAAAATCACAAACAGCTCAAAAAACATCCATTCAAATTTCTTTTTTGAACCTGATGGCCAGGCTCAGGCAACCAATCAACTGATGCCACAAATTATCCAGGGATACCGTATTACCCTCATTAACCCCCCATTAATCCCCCCCCACCAATAACCCCCCCCCCCGACCAGTTTCCGAATAATCCCCCCCACAAATAATCCCCCATGGGGGATTATTGGAAACCTGTTTGAAACACATACCCAGCGAATTCAGTGGCTAGCTGGTTGCAGTGAAAATGATGAAATTGTGCTGCCAAAGGCATTAAAAAAGGCTGTTATAAAAGGAAATTTCTATGTAGAGTAGAAGTTTCTGCGTCTGCGACTTTCTTGCTTGCCATGCAAGGTATTTTTACCATTTTTCAATAAACCCCCACCCCTAGAATTTGTAAATAAACCCCCCACCCACCAATAATCCCCCCACCAATAAACCCCCACTCCTAAAAGTCGCTGACGTATTAATCCCATGGGGGTTTATTGGAGGTAGTACGGTACTATAGTCACTATCACACTATCGAAACGGGCTTAGCTTAGGTTGAGTCTGCGGGCAAAAGCAAACATAGCATAAAAGCGGGCGTTTTGCAAAGGGTTTTCAGAAAACTGTTGCCTTGTTTTGTCTTTCACATTCTGAAAGGCATGGCTTAGGTGAGGTAAGCGGGGGAAAAGCAACAAAAGCGGGCGTTTTGCAAAGGGGAACCAGATATTGCAAAATAAACCACATATTCAGACTCAGCGACTATAATTTGTATTTATGGCACAGTTTTCAAAGTGTTCAGCTAGTTTTCTATTGTTTAATTTTTTCCTTTTATCCCTATAGAGGCCGTTTTGGGGTGCGGAGTAATCCGTAAGAAAAATAAACATCATATTCTGACTCAGCGACCTTGATTTGAGTTTGTAACAGAGTTTCATATTTTTGTGATGTGTTTTTCAAATTAATTATTAAAAAAAAATTCTCCTCATCCCTATGGCATACGCTTTTAGGGCATAATAGAAATGTCGCGCAAAGTTTTAGGCAAGATTTTTGAATTCAGCGCACCCAAAAACCGTCCTTTTGTTACGGTTTCAGCACCTGTAGTGGCTTCAAAAAAGTTGGGGGTAGGAGGAAACACACTGGGTATGGTAGCTGAACGAATGTTGTTCGCCTGATCAAGTGGAGCGTATTGATAAAATTTGACTAGACTCGTTCAAGTGTAACTACCGGATCAAAAAAGCCATTTCAGGCCTGAAAAAGGTACAAAATTAGTATAATATCGTGCTTTAAGAGGTACGGTAGTCAAGCTAGGGTTACGGTATCTTAACGAAAGTTATTCGCCTAATCAAGCGTAATTGGTTGATACCAAATTTAATTCAATCCGAACAATTAGAACACTACAGGGATCAAAAATGCCTCCTTCAGGCTTAAAAATGTCAAAAATAGTAAAAATCGTGCTCTACAGGTTACGGTATTAAAAATATGGTTACGGTATATAAACGATAAATGTTTGCCTAATCAAGGGGAGTGTGTTTACAGCAAATTTGACTGGGCTCGTTTAAGCATAACACTGCATGAACCAAAAAAGCCAAATTGAGGCCTGAAAATGATGAAGAATTGGTAAAATACCGTGCTTTAAGAAGTACGGTAGTCAAGCAAAGACTACGATACTTAAATAAAATTGTTTGCCAGATCAGGGGGAGTCGATTGATGTAAAATTTGACTAGATTTGTTCAAGTATAACACTGCATGGAGCAGAAAAGTCAATTTCTGGGCTGAAAATGGTGAAAAATTGGCAAAATACCGTAGTTTAATGGGTACGGTAGACAAGCTACGGTTACGGCATTTGAACCAAAGTTGTTCGCTTGACCAAGAGGAATTGATTGATACCTAATTTGATTGAATCCGAACCACTATAACATCACAGGGATCAAAAATGCCACTTTCACGCCTAAAAATTGGTTAAAAATGGTAAAAATCGGGCTCTACAGGTTACGGTAGTGAAGTTACTGTATTGGTATATTAACGAAAGTTGTTCGCCTAATCAAGGGGAGTCGATTGATACTAAATTTGACTACATTCGTTCAAGTATAACACCACACGGACCTAAAACATCCCAAAAAACTGCCAAAAAACAAAAAACCGTGATTTTTGGGCCACTGAAGCAAAATTACGCAACGGTACCCACTTTTTCGCAATCAGCGCAAAAAGTTACCCTAGGATCGACTTTTCGATTTTTGTCACCATTGTTTCGCAATTTGTCGCCATACCAGGTAAAACCCTGCCCACGGGGGGAAGGATGCCGAGACGGTAAGGGGGTGTACCGTACACCCCCCTCATCTTCGGTATTGATCATGGGCTTTTTTATACAAATGTCATTTTGCACTAAAAACCTTGCGACTATGCAAAATCAAAAAACACATCACAAGATAAATGTTCAACATCAGCGTCAAAAGCAAACTGCAACACGTGCCAACGGTACGGGTCAACACGGGGTACAACAAAATCTGTGTTCTTGTTTATCCAACAAAAACAAAGTCCCGATATTTCAATGGAGTTCCTTATTTCCAAAAAACAACGTTCTCTTCTGCTGACGTTACTCAAAGTGACTAATAATAGATACAAAACAAAATTCTTTTTTGTTTTTTCAATTGACAAATGTGCCAAAAGTTTTCTTTATTGCTTTCAGCTTTATTTCTTAAATTAAAAAGCGTTCCTTTTTAAGTTACATACGCTCTTTATGACAAGGTAAACTTTTTGGCAATTTTAGCTGAAAGACGAATGAGCCCAAATGATTTATCAGTCGGCGTGCTCCAGCACCTCACAGCTTCGGGTCTTCCGATTTTTTAGTGTGGTGCAGCCGTTTCAGATTTCTGGTTGAAAATAAATTAATCAACCTTTTATAGTAGTTGGTTCTAAAAATGTTAGTTGCGATGACTTGAAAGAAAAAAGTTCACATCGTTTTGCTCAGAACAGCACTGGGATTTGGTGGACTGCCGGTTCGCGGTCCTGGTATTATGGAAAGAAACTAGTATATACGAGTTTCCAGTGGTATAAATGGGCTGACGGCGGCGAAACGGAAATTGATGAGAAACTCCTGCAGAGTGAATGGGACCCACAAGCACCGCACCGAGAAGGTTAAGATTTTCGTGGAAAGCATGTCACTGTTTTCCCGATTATACGTTTTGTCTTTCTGCCGACGCGTGTAAAATTTGAAATTTAGTGCAATTGCTCTGAAAAACGTTTTGTTTGATAATTTGCTGCGCTAAACGGACAACACAACACGTGTTATGAAAATATATGCATTTGCTACTATTAGAACTAAAATGACCAATGAGCTCTCGTCTTGTACCTTGTTTTAATAGCTAGCAACCTGTAGCTCACATCTTGGCAATAAATAGAGAATGATGGGACCGGGGACACTGGTAGCAGCTTCAATAGCAAGTTCATTAGCAACGTTTTGTTTTGCCCATAACAATTGTGTAGTTCTAGTGATTGCTGTATAGAGCAATAAATCGGTAATTAAACGTGAACCACCGTAAAATTTAGCGGATGTATTTGAAATCGTAGACGAGCCATCTTTTTCAAATACCAAATGTAACATTTTTAACATTCCGCTCCACTGCACAAAAGGTGACGACAAGAATTGTATTGTGCTTGTGCCGGATGCGCAGACGTATCGCCTACGCAGTGATAATTGCAGAAAACCGCGACATCGATTCGTTTGCCAAGTTGATATACAGCAAGAGTTTTCAGCTGGTCTGTCTGGAATAACTCAATGTTGGGTTTCTCCTGCACTTTTGCAGTAGCTCGTTTTTTGTAATTTATCCCGTAAAGTATTGCATATATGGTTTCTCCAATTTATAAGACCTTCCAAAGGGAAACGTTTTATTCGAGCGCTGTGCTCGTCGCTCTCGAGGACTAAAGGGGCATTCATTAAGCAGTAGTTAGTGACTGCGTAGCCATGTTTTAACGCAGCTACACGTCACTAAATACTGCTTCATGAATGCCACTTAAGTTGCTTGCAAATGAACGATCATGCCATAGCTTGGTTTTCGACATTATACAGAGTGGTCCAAAAGTAGTGGGTGGGTGCAACTTTGAATCGCTCTAATTTGTCAACGGTTGGACCGTTTGAGTTGAAATTTAAGTCGCTTAGAAAACACAAACGTAGACCTCCACCAATTTTTAGCCCAAACGAGCCAAATATTACTCCTGAGCAAAAGCAAAGTTCAAAAAAACAAATTTTTGCATGAAAAACAGCATTTTTTCAATCTCACATTGGATTTATTCATTGATAACGTCACAAATTGAGCAAAAAACTGTCAAAAATCAAAGCTAATAGTTATCTAAATGTGAGCCGCCAGCTTCAAAGCACACTCCATCCCTATTGACACTAACAAGATCACTTTCTGGCACGACAAGTTCACGATCATTATTTCTTTCATCGACTCCACGGTTTTCGGCTTTTGCGAGTCCACAATCCCTTTGATGAAGCCCCACGCAAAAAAAAGTCGCGAGAAATTGAAGGCAGCAATATTTGTATTGCCTTTTTTGACGTCATCGGTAAATAAATCCGATGTGAGACAGAAAAAATGCTGTCTTCAAGCAAAAATTCGTTTTTTGGAACATTGCTTTTGCACAGAGGAAATATTTTCTCGTTTGGGTTAAAAATTGGCGAAGGTCTAAGTTTTTGAGTTTTCCAAATAAGCGACTAAAATTTCAGCTCGAACGGTCCAACCGTTGGCGAGTTAGACCAAGTTGCACCCACTACTTTTGAACCACTCTGTATTTTTGTCGGTAACTTTTCTTCCTTAAAAGCGTCCATTTCATTCATAAAGGTTTTGATCAAACGTATGCAACATTGCTTTTTGTCTGACGTTTATTCCACTCAGAAATAAAATACTCTCTGACTATTCAGATATTTGCCTAAATACAAAAAATGTAAAGCTCTCTTTCCATACTTTGAGTTTTCGAGGGTGGTTCATTCTATGGCAGGGTAGGTCATTCTCAGAAACGTGAATGTAATCAGAAGGTAACTGTGCGTAACTGTACGATAGCTTGGTTCAGGGGTATGTAATAAAGGTCCAGGTGCAGCCCACTTACTTGCGGCCGCACATTATCGTCCTTGACATTAGCGGCCCACCTATTATCGGCTCATCCGTTAGTGGTCCGATACGCGCGTCGCACTCATTTGCGTCCCAGCAATTGTCGGCCGAATCATTTACGGCCGAATCCAAAAATTTGTGCTTAGTTTATTGTCGTAACCGACAACAAAAAAGAAAAATTGAAACGTTACAGCTAAATTAAAAATTAAACTACAGTCAACTCAATAACATATCCAACTAGCTGATCGGTTGATGCATGCATTCTGTGCATGAATTGCTGTGGAGGTGGAGTTTGATTTGCACAGAATCCATCATCACGTGATCACCAACCAATCAGCTATTATCGTTTCAGGAAGACCGGAGGCACAAAAGTTTCACGCCCTAAGGAAAAAACCCATTACCGAACCAACCTTTAAAACGTCAGCACGCGGCGAAGTGTCTACCGTAACCTAATTTTGAATTCCGTGAAACATCTTCGTGTGCAAGCGCATTTTAGTCCTGGAACCAAAATAAAAGATAGTAGTTAGATATGTTTTAGAGTTAGACTGCATACTCTCAATTCACCAAAATGTTTTTAACAATTTTACTTCTTCACTTTTTAATTTTCTGATGAAAAACGTTATATATAAATTGTTAGTAATCGAGTAAGCAGGTGAAAAAAGTATGAAAACAATTCCAAACTTTTCAACACCCCATTATCTCAACAACTTCAACAGCGAGTGAGCAACAACAGGGAGATGAGAGAAGAATGAGAGACGAACAGAGATGAACAACAATGAGTTGCTTTTTTTAACAGCGGGTATCAGTTGAGGTCACTGGAAGAAGGGAACCGTTCGGCTGGGTACAAATGAGTGTGTCGCAAATCAATTGACCCCAATTAAACGGGATGCAAATAAACGGGGTCGGTAATCAGCGGGCCGCTAAAGTGTGGGGCCGGTTACAACGGGGCGCTGTAATGAAGGTCTGATATTGTAAGCGCAACCCAACCTCTGCCGTAGCAGCACCAGTTACACTGTGTTTATGCTTGAAATTTTGTTTCCAGCGAAGCCGGGTGAAGATTGTACCGAGTTGAAGAGATGCACTGGAGGGAGTAAAGCAGGTGACCCAGTGCGGCTAAACCCGAACGATCCAAAGTCGTTGCGCTGGAAGTGCGAGTGCGCCAACGGAAGTCGTCACGATCGGGAACAAGGCAAATGTGTTGGTACGAGCCGACGTTGCTGAGAATCTTTTGAATAGTTTTGTAAGGTAAGCTGCGCTGAACATTGCAAATCCAGAAATTGCACAAAAATCCAAAATCTCACAACGCGTCATTGTGATTGCGTCCTCTTCTTCATCTTCGGCCAATTGCCGTCGTGTCAGCTGCTCAATGTGGGCGCCATTATTCTCAGTGATAGCGTCCATTCAATACTTTAAACTAAATTTTGGCACACAAAAACTTTTTAGCGCCACCTGACGTATCATGCGCCTACAATGAATCGTGCTCAGGCGGCAGTGATTGTGTCAACGACACGTGCCTTTGTCCGACTGTCAAGGGGGTGGAGCTTCCCTATGTGCAAAACGACACATGTTACAGTTGCGTTGTTTTCGTTAGGCATAACCAACTAAACTGATCAGACAAACCGGATCGAGTCGGTTGTTTGGCATATACAAATGTGTGGGTGCAATGACATGCATCAAAAATGTGAAAAAACAACCGTTTGGGTGCACTGTTTTTCATGCAATTACAGAATGGCCAAGTAAACAAGGCAGCTTTTGTCAGGGTGCAGAGTGCGCAAAATTTGAATGAAAGCAAAAGACGTTTAAAAACACAATTTTGCGTCAAATTTGACTAAACTATTTCATCTTCGTGCTATTCTGTTCATTCTATTTCTTTTGCACACACGATTGAGAATTAAGATATCTTGGCATTCTTGAAAAACGAAACTCCTAGTCTGCGACTGATCCGCCTTATACAAAAACTGCCTTTTTTATCGGCCACACTTTACGATAAATTTCAGTAGTTTCTTTCGCAGTTGAAAATGTTTTTTAAGCACAGGTGCCGTCGACGGTGTGTGTGGTTCTGAAGCACCTCCTTTTTGCCACGGCAGCGTTAGCGTTTGTCTCAATGAAAGCTGCGTCTGTGCACTGGGCACCGAAAAAATTGAGGGCAAATGCAAAGGTACATACGGTAATGCGTCTTTTGGTTGAGCGCCCTGGTTTCACAGAATGGAACAGAAAACGCGCTGACATTTGCTAAAACGCTAAAAAGAGCACATATGGTTTTAAAAAATCTTTAAATCCGGCATTCTGGAGTTTTTTCCGATCACCATTGTATCATGTGTAGTGTGTACTAGTGCGTGTTTGTTCGGTCGCCACTGTTTTTTAGTGAATTGGTGAAAACTTGCCTTTTTTAACAAAAGTTGAACAGCCCCGGCCTCTAGAATTTAAAGTATGAGGAGAATGGTATCTGAATCTGTAATCTGAGAATTTGTACAGTACCGAAAATGACAGTCATTTTTAGGTAGGGCCAGGAGCTCCTTCGTGCGAAGGAGGCGGGGTAATGTTGAATGATGTGTGGAAAAACCGCACAGATGAAAAATTGTAATTCGAATAAAAGCCGAACGTAATTCGAATATGAAATAAAATAAATTTATTTAGTGAGAAAAGTTCTGATTGGTTTTTTCTCAATTTCTTGCACAAATCTGCCGTCAAAATACGTTAAGTTTTGCTGATGTGGTGAATTCTAATCACATTCAAACTTTTTAACACCGCACAACTTTTGATACAACCACCAGTACCGGAGATGAGGGGGTAGGGTAGTATCTCCCTAGCACGAAGTTGCGCCATGTGGGCGGGCGCGGGCGGTCCCGTGGTTACCCCCCCCAAATGCGGGACCCCCCTCGTAAGTACACTCCAGTACACTCCACCCCCTACTACACGTGTCAACAACCCCCCTCCCGGTCCCCCTTTTGTTTTGTTCAAGTTTTTGTTAAAAAAACACGAATTGTAGTTCAGAAATCACAAATGTTTCTTGAAAAATCATGATTTTTTTGTTTCCCAGGTGCATAATATGTATTATCTTTCTTATTAAACGTGACCCAATATGCGTTTGCACGCACAGATAGAGAAAATGTTTTAATAATACCGAAATAATTCAATGATGCCGAAAAAATCCAAAGATACAACAAAATAGAACTGAGCTTTTGTTTTTAGGAGACGGTTTTCTGCGTCTTCGCTAAACCAATATTGTTCTTTCAGCCCTTATTGATGGGCCTTGCGATGAGAACAAGGATTGCTTGAATGGAAGCACGTGTATCAGCGGAAAATGCAAGTGCCCCGAGTGGACTATCGACGTCAAGGATCCCCATGGCGAGCGCCACTGCAAAAGTTTGTTCATTTGTAATTCCAGTATAATTGACAATTTTTCTCAGTATATTGTACATGCATTTGTTTTCCTGATAATTTAGTTTCGCAGGACTAAAAACCTAAAACAAAATTACAATGAACACTCAGTCAAATCGACTACCACAACGTCAACAACACCAACAACACAAACCACACCAACCACACCAGCCATACCCGGTACCACCACCAGCAACACCACAACGACGAGTGTTCCATTGTACAGCGCCACCACTAACACAGAATGGGAAGAGGAGAACGCAGCGCCAATAGCCGTCGGTAGCCTGGCTCTGCCGTTCACTTGGCTGCTCGTGGCCGCTATGAAACAGGCAGCCAGTTGAAACAGTGACTGTTGAGTTGTGATTTGTAAACTGATTATTGAAGTGCACCCTCCAGTGATAAATGCTGATTTGTAGTACACCCTGCTGTGATAAATACTGATTTGTAGTACATCCTCCATCTATCCATCCATCTATCCATCCATCCATCCATCCATTTTATTTCGCGAAAAAGCTGGAAACTCCGATAAAACTGTATGAACAGCATGAAATTCGGAGACCCAATGATGAATACTGATTAATAGTCTACCCGCTAGTAATGAATACTGACCAGTAGGTAAAGCATTGTAGTGACTATATGTCAACTGATTATTGCAAAAAAACGGGACTGTATTTGTAGTATTTTGTATTTTTTAATTTTTTTTGTTCGCTTTAGTTTTTGTTATTGTTATTGGTTATTTTACTTTCTCCATTATGCGTCTTGCCCACAGGGTTCAACACGTCCACCTGAACTGTAGACAGACACCTGCGCTACATTTTTCATTGAATATTTTGTATTTTTCACTGAGATTTTAATCACTAAAACCTTTTTTACTGAAGCAGCCAAGCTGCACTTTTTTATTGTTTTTGATTATCGACATCAGACTTTTTATTACTAAACTTTTTGAACCAAGTGTGTTTTGCATTGTGTGTTTTGTCGTTGTGTGTTTGTTATTGTCACACTACTACCGGAGTCTGTTTACGCTTACACCGACTCAAATAACCAAAAACCAAAATTTGTATTTCTTGGCTTTTAATTTAATTAATATATCTAGATAAGTCGACGCCGTCAATCTGATGCATTTTTGGCTTCTCGACATTAGGAAGGGAAGGGTTGGTTGGTTGGGGAGGGACTTATAAATGGGGTAGGCTTTGTATATGCAAGACTTTTCGATACCAAATCCTAGTTGCGAAACAGTGACACAGCTGATGGGCAACACAGTGACAAAGAAACTGATGCGCACGTTACCGTAAACGATGACCTCGTGTTGGTCTACAGTATGGCTGAATAAATGACGCAGTCCACGTATTTTCCATCAAGGCGGTATCAGTCGCAGACTAGGAGTTTGTCTTTTTCAACAACGCCAAGATAATGCCCAATCGTGTGTGCAATGGATAAAGAACGACCAGAACAGCACGGACAAAATAAACAATTGCCTTTCTAAACGTGTTTTTCCATTCAAATATTCGGCCCATTCCGTATGTGTGTTTATTGTTGACTGTGTGCAACATTGCGCTGTGTTATGAAACGCTGGGGCGTGCTTTAGATCGCGGCCCATTAGATCGCGGCCGAAGCATCGCGGCCGAAGCATCGCGGCCAAAGCATCGCGGCCAAAGCATCGCGACCTGAAAGATCGCGGCCTGGGAAGATCGCGGCCTGGGACGATCGCGGCCTGGGACGATCGCAGCCTGGGAAGATCGCGGCCTGGGACGATCGCGGCCTGGATGATCGCGGCCTGGGACGATCGCGGCCTGGGACGATCGCGGCCTGGGACGATCGCGGCCTGGGACGATCGCGGCCTGGGACGATCGCGGCCTGGGACGATCGCGGCCTGGGACGATCGCGGCCTGGGACGAATTATCTCCTCTTTCACGTGGCCGTTATGGATTTGAGTCAAATTGCTTAAAAGCCCAAAAACTCAATTCGCCGAGCGGTCGCCGGAGCCACCGGTACCGGTGCCCTTCGGCCACACATAAAATGGCCCATAAAATGGGATTGGGTAGGTTTCCTGGTTCTGAAAATTTGTACACTTGCTCAGGACACTTACATTGTAGTAGCATAGTTTATGCCCAAAAACAAAAAGTTCCAAATTTTTTGTTCGGCACAGCACAACGGCCTCTCACAGCACCGCTCAATCCTTGTCGCACGTTCGGCCGGAAGCTCGTGGAACTCGGCACCTTGGCCTCGTCGCAGGGCTCGCAACATCTCGGCACATCCCTTGGCTGGATCAACATCCTGCATCTGAATCCATTGCTTTTGGTCGCTAGCTGATCGTACGCCAACTCCGCTGCTCAAATGGTTGTCTCGTTCGTCCTCGGCGACCAAACAAATGTGCGACTTCCCAAATGCCGTTAAAAGTCGTATGAGACGTCGACGGTTAATGATTTGTAATTGAAAGGGGAGATTACGGGGTTTGGTTTCTCCCTCTTTCTCTTTTCGTTGATTGGGGGAGAAGTTGATGATGGGCGATTATCGTAATTATTTCGTGTAATTATACGTGATATCCTATATCATGTGATCCTTTTTCCTGTAATCTCCGTTGTTCTCCATTCCACTAAATCGCCACTGTCTCGCTACTTGAAATGTACTGAGGATCGTGTCATCATCATTACCATCTACCAATGATGTCAGCCGTCATCAGCCAGCTGCTGATTTTGCTTTTTCTTCTGGCGTCTGTTGCTGCAGATGGTAGGTCATTAGTGTGATAGATTTCAATCTGTCCATGACTACATATGACCAGTTCTTTTTCTAACCGGATGACACCAACGAAGAGTTCGACAGGCTCGTTGTGGTTTTACAGCCAAGTGTTCCCGCTCCAAGTGTTTTTTTCAAAGAAAATGCTTATGATTTAAAAAGTGTCAACAAAAAAAGCTTCATTTGGAATAAGCATTTTCCATCTTATGTCTAAAAAAGCCAGCTGCATCCGCTGTTGTTATCATTCATAACTTATTAATGCAGTTGTTTTGCGTGCACACGCTATGTGGTCAGTTTTATAAAAGTGAGGAGTGTCTGAAAAGTGAGAAGTTTTACTCCAGGGTGTTGCAAAAGTCAGACCGTGATACAAAGTCTGGATACATTAATTCAATTGGACTTTGTCGTGGTCTAACTTTTGGAACTCCCTGGAGTAAAACACCTCACTTTTTGAACACTACTCACTTTTATAAAACTGACCACTGGCTTCAAAAAATCTTGTTCACAACGCAGTTGTTCTGTCATTTTACTACTTGAATTGGATTTTTTAAAACTTTAGGATTAGGATTAGGATTAGGTAGTTTGGAGTTGTTTTCAAGTTTTCAATTAGAGTGAGCAGTTTTTCCATCTCATGTCTAAAGAAGCCAGCTGTATCCGCTTGAATACAGTTGTTGTTGTTGTTGTTGCTGTTGTTTTGCGGCTGGCGCGAGTAGTGTTGTAACTCTCAAATCAGCTCGGCGTTGCGCCGATAGCTGCATGGCAGTAAAAATGGCTGCATTTCTTGCGAGCTCCGCGCAAAATGATTCGCGTATAAACGCCGCTGTGAGGCGGATGCCAGGAACGGCACCAACCGGGATACCAAGGAGCTCCGCTTCCGACTGAGGCCCGCACCACCACGCCTCTCCCTCTGAACCCGAGTGTTTGCCGCAGTGTCAACCCGCGGCCTTACGAAAACTTGTTCATCTTTTTGGTGCCCTTTTAGGTGCCGAAAGTATTGTTCTGTTTTTTGCTTTCTAAAATGGCGTCTTTTGGTGTCTAAAAACAGATCAGCGAGCGGTGTACCGCACGCTTACCGCAAATGGTCATGAAAGCTTGGCACGCCACACTGGAGCTATAGATAGCTGCACAATGGCGTTTCCTGCGCGTTGAATGGCGTTTTGGACACGCGCGCACGTTGTTTCCTGGAGTGATTATGCAAACAGACGAAAACCATGCAACAGTTTGATGCTGAATGGGGAAACGATGTTTTCGAAGTTGTTCTATAAAACCAGTTGCAAAGTCGGGCTGGCACGCCTGACCGACGTTGATTAGCACAACATCACTGGTGTATATTCCAGATTTATATTCGAACTCTACATTAGGCAAATATCAGCAGATTGTTTGGTGATCGGGATCGCCAAACAATCAGCTGATTGAACTGTTTTTTGCCTGTTGATTGGAAACTCCCAGGAAAACGTGCTCGAATTCTGGCATTCCATTCAACGAACAGTTTCGCTATAGTTTTTTTACCAGTGCACCATGATAAACTGGTTAGCTGTTTTTTACCACGGCTGATTTTTGAAGTAAACACCAGAAGGTACACAAAAAGGGACACCGAAAGGTGTAAAACATTCTTTGCGAGTGGCAAACTATGGAGTTTTCGGTTTTGTTTTTCAGATGACGCGTGTGACGTTCTGTTTCGCAATTCAATTCGGGAGAACATTAAGTCTTATGGCTGGGATTCCAAAATACCTATTCCTCATCTAATCAAAGCGCCGAGTCCACAACCGATACAATGGGAAGGTTATCAATGGAAACGTTGTTATTACACGTCAGTCGAACATCTGAATTGGGAGACCGCAATAAGTAGATGCCGGATGCTGCTGTACAAAACAACAGACGTAAGCGGACACCATATTCGTGTTTTTTGGATTCGCGGGCGGTTAAGGATGCTAAATACCAACCGTTTTAGTTTATTGAGATTTTTTGATCCGCTCCTTTTCTGCGCTCGCTCTGTGATGAACATGTTGAATGTTCAGTTTCACTCTTACCACTGTTTCATTTTCAAGGTGATTCATGGACAGCTGGTGGCGCTGGAGACACGTGAAATGATTAACTATGTGCAAAAACTGGTGCTCGATCAGGTGAAGTCGGAAAACATCACTGAGGTAAGACAATTTTAAACCTGCCAAGGAGGTGTGCCTGACGTTGTGTGCATGGAGGAGGAGCTAAATTTTAGAATTAAATATGTGAGCTGCCGGGAAGAAAGACGAACAGCTAAGAATCTTGTTTATTGTCACAAAACTTCTAGACATAACTCCACTTTCAAACCACAATGTAGTTATTATCACAACGTAGTGTGATCACGTCGGGCTCATTATTTCGAACAGCAAAAGAGTGGCGATTTATTGGACTGGAGAACAACCCAGATTACAGGAAAAGGATCACATTATATAGGATATCACGGATAATTACACATAATTACAGCTAGATAATTACGATAATCGCCCATCATCAACTTCTCCCCCATCAACGGAAAAAAGGAGGAAGACGCCAAATCACATAATCTCTTTCAATCACCTCATAGCCGTCTTTCTCATCTCATACGGCTTTAACGGCGCTACTCCATCCTCGGCACACGCTCGGCCGGAAACGCCCGTCTCCATACATCGGCACTGCGGCCTATCCCATCACGGCTCAATGCTCGGCGCTCGTTCGGCAGCCAGAAGCACGTTAAAATCGGCACGTTGGCCTCGTCGCAGTCCTCGCGACGCGTCGTCGCCCATTGGCTGACGTTCATCTCTCGGCACATCCTTGGTCGGATAACTGACAGGTGGTCGCTGCGCTGTTGGTACGCCAAACTCCGCTGCGTGAACGGTTGTCTCCTTCGCGTCCATCGAACGTCCCAAGTGCTGCGAGCCATTTCCTCCGCGGTTGCTCGTCTTACTACACGCGCTGCCATCTCGCGGGTCAGCGATAAAACCATAACAGGCCATACGGGACAAAGTCGCGCCTTCCACGGCATTATGCTACAATAAACAAGTCGTGCCCAAACAGGGTAAACACGACAAATAGCAGCAGACGACCACAGAAGGCCGGTCATGATGACCGCCTACGTGCCACGCTCAACGGCGGGCTCAACACTTCAAGTAGCGAGAGAGTGGCGATTTACTATAGGAAGGCTCGTGTACTATTTCGGCCCGCGAAATTCCGGCCCGAAGAATTCCGGCCCGCTCATTCCGGCCCGAAGAATTCCGGCCTGAAGAATTCCGGCCCGAAGAATTTTTGCCAGCACGAACAATATTAAACCACGAAGTGATTTTTGGTAATAAAATATCGATTGGTTATAATTATTCACAACGTGAATAAATAAATTCATACAGCTAGTTTGAAGCTTTTGAATAAATAAATTCATACAGCTGGTTTGAAGCTTTGTTAGCCGTGCAGAATTATGCCTGAGGTTTGTATTTTTGTTCCAGCAAGTTCAACATAATGACTTGTGTTTCTGCACTAGTGCCCCCCCCCTCGAAAATTGCTTGACACCTCACCCAGCGAAATTTGCCTAAAACAAGACATTTGTTGAAGCACAAAAAAGTCACGTCTGAAATAATGAGACTGCAAACCAACCAGCAAGATCACGCAAATCAAATAATGCAGAAATGATACCAAAAAGGACAAAACACAACACAAACAAAAATCAGTTAATAAGTGATGGTTCACAAATCCTGGTTCGTGATAAAAAAAATCTTTTTATTCATTATTTTGAAAAAGGTTCCTTTTTCCAAAAAATCAATTAACAACATCAACTAAAATCAATTTCCAAACATCATTGAAAATAGACTGTAACATGTGAACATCGATATTTGATTACCAAACAACTCTTCATGGTTTAATATTGTTCGTGCTGGCAAAAATTCGTCGGGCCGGAATTCTCCGGGCCGGAATTCTTCGGACCGGAATTCTCCGGGCCGGAATTCTTCAGGCCGGAATTCTCCGGGCCGGAATGAGCGGGCCGGAACTCTTCAGGCCGGAATTAGCGGGCCGGAATTGTACCCCCCCCATATAGGAGACACACACCACAGTGAAAATAGGGTGGATGAAAATGAGTGAAGGATTTTAAAATTCTTTGGCTTTGGCTTTGATTGGAAATTTGAAACTGAAGCTATAAAGTTACACCAAAACGTTACTTTGTATGTGGAACATTTTGAATTGGCGCCCATTTTTGCCACTATTAATTGCTATCCGCTTCAACTTTTTTTGCGACACAAAAAAAGCAACGTCTCAAGAAAACCGTTTCTTTTTTGAATTATAAATTCTGCTTTCGCGTCATCGTTTTTGCTTGAAAATTTATAGCGACAATTTCTGCAGCAAATTATTTTCCCGAAGGGAAACGTCACCGTCGTCTGTTATCGTTCTTTTTTCAAACAAAAGAAAGTTTCTTTGTCATGAAAATTGCTGATTTTGATTTGTCTGCAATTCAAGAATCATAACTAAGATTTTTCCATTAAAAATATCACTGTTTGCCCACGCAAAATAAACGCACAGAAATCACAAACAGCTCAAAAAAACATCCATTCCAAATTCTTTTTTGAACCTGATGTTCAGCAGGCAACCAATCAACTGATGCCACAAATTATCCAGGGATACCGTATTACCCCCATTAAACCCCCCCCCCCCACGACCAGTTTCCGAATAATCCCCCCCCCCACAAATAATCCCCCATGGGGGATTATTGGAAACAGAAATCCAAACCTGGAAATTGGAACACAACCCAACGAACACATACCCACATATCCAAGAAAAAAGTTTACATCGTTTTGCTCAGAACAGCACTGGGATTTGGTACACTGCCGGCGCTCGCTGGCAACATCATGAACTAAAAGGAGCTTATGGAACGGCGTTAACGCGTTTCCAGTGGTTTAAACGGGCTGACGGCGGCGAAACGGAAATTGATGGGAAACTCCTGGAGACTGAATGGGACCCACAAGCACCGCACCGAGAAAGTAAGATTTTCATGGAAAGCATTTTATTGTCTTCCCGATTATACGTTTTGTCTTTCTGCCGACGCGTGCAAAATTTGAAATTTAGTGCAATGGCCCTGAAAAAAAACGTTTTTATTGATAATTTGCTGCGCTAAATGGACAACACAACACGTGTTATGAAAATACCGTAAAGTCTTGCATATAAGGTCTCCTTATATAAATTTGAAAATCAAAAATTTCTGAAAAAAGTGGAATTTCGTGTGACAACCTTATAAGTGGGAGGAGGTCTTATAAAGCGAACATTAGGAATTCCGGTCCTTATAAACGGGGTAGGATTTCGATCAAGTCAAAATGTTGAAATTTTTGGTTTGCCGCCGTGTGACACTCCGCCCACTTTTGGGTGGGGGTCTTATAAGTGGAAGGAACCTTATATGCAAGACTTTACGCT
>JASANC010000051.1:0-20595 GCA_030248135.1 Theristus sp. LFF4_11 | reverse complement strand
GTATTATAAACGAAACGGGCGCAAAATTCTGGTCACGGTGCATGACAAACAAACGCGGGTTTCGCCAGCAACTGACGCCATTTATGTCCGACACGTTAAATAACTCTGTGCAGCAAAAGTATCAGTTACGTTGGATCTTGACTGGATACCGTCGTAACAATTAGAATCTCAAAACAGAACAATGTGAAATGCAGGCTCAACAAAGAAACGCCAGAGCTGTCCTGGCTACACCCTGTTCGAGCTGATCTACCGTCGCCCCGTCCGTTGCGCCCGCGCAAAACTCTCACCATACAGACCGGCAACCATTTTTACGGTTCAAAATGAAACATTTTTAGGTTTTTATTTGAGACTTTATTTCAGACTTAATCATCAGAGTCCACTGAAGTTAAGCGCCTTTTTCAAAATTCATCGCTAGCCTTATGGCGAGCTTTTCTATAGTCTAACATTTTTTGGAATAAATCCGTCGTCTTCAAAAACCACCACGCTTTCTCACAAATCACGCTTTCCATTGTATTGGATTCATGCGAAACAACGTCGATTGAATAAACTGTAATAACTGAAACGGAATTTTGATTTTTTGGAGGAACATTTGACACGATGGACCAGAAAACCTTAAGAATTTTTTATTCCCTTTTATTCGCTGCTGCTGCTTACAGCATGAGTAATCAACTTTCAATATTCACCGACAAAAAAAAAACGCAAAAAACGACATTGCAAACATCTGCTTTTGCAGACAGCGATCAGAACAAAGAAACTGAACACAAAATAGAGAAACGAAATATGGAAACAATCCAAAAACAAACTTCCAAGTTTGGGTAGGACGGAAACCATACAAAAATTAGTTAAGAACAAGTCAACAGCAAAAAGTTTCGAACATTGAAACCCGAACCTCTGAATTTGAGAAAAACCAAATCAACAAAAACCGAGGGCAGGTGACAAAAATACGAGACAAGAAGAAACCAAGTCGGTGTCTGCAAAAAAGATAGCAAAATCGTCAAGAATCAATTTAGGAAACGAGTTTTTTTCCATTCAGATGGGGTAATGTTTCTGGAAAAAACGAAACCAATTAATTCCACAAAAGAACAAATGCTGAGATTACTTTCAGACTCATCTGGCACCTTTGCTCTTCTACGGTTACCTGTGACTCTCTTTGGAAGGGAAAATAGGAAACTGAATTGGTTTTCAGCTCATCTGAACAAACCGATTCGGACTCTTGTGACAATTTTGCAAAAGACACCAACTTCGTTTGTTGTAACACCGTTTTCAGCAAAACATTAGAAAAAGACAATCAAACAAAACGAAGAAGAACAGTAGCATAAACCGGTGGGATGTATCGCACTGCGAGACAGCGCACTACATAATGCGACGTTGCACATTGGAATCTTCATGAATTGAAAAAGCGCGTGGTCATCAAACAAGGCCTGTTCATACTGGCGTATGTTGTCGCACGTCTTTATGGACCAGCATGGTATGACCTATTTTTTTAAACGTGTCCCACTGAAATGACGTCATGTGCTGCAAAACATGCGCTTGTCGTTCACAGCAAACCAGACTACCCGTTTAGCTGATTTCTTCCCATAAACAAATGGTGAATGTCGAATCAGTCACACCAACTGACATTTTAATGCCTGTACTTTGACAAACGGGCGTTTTTGAACCAAATGACGTCATTTTTAATCTGGACACGTTTGAATAAATCCACAATGGTATGCAATAACACGAGACCAAACGTGACGTCACGTGCCGCAACGTACACCGACGGTATGAACGTGTGCCAAAACAGGGACACCTGACGTGACGTCACGTGCAGTGCCGTGTGCGCAAACGTCAGTCAAAAAACAGTCAATATGAACGGTACTGAACTGGCCTCCAAATGAACAACCATCGCAAATAATCCACCGCTGATCCAGATTCAAAACACCACCAAACAGTTGACAAACAACACAAAGAGAACATAGAAATTATCGAATTACGTCTGGCTTCTGGAGGAAGAACAAAAAACATAGAAAGATCAACAACAAAGCAGAACATCACCACTTCGAAAAAGAATCCATATATGAGAACAAAAATCGAAACCGCGAATTAAACTAACGTCTAAAAAGCAACAACTTTCATTAAAAACACAAGAACGCAAAAAATACCACAAAAACAACTACAGAAACATTACATTTAAAAACAACTCCAAACCAACAGTAAAAAACACTGGAACGCTAAAATTCCAACAGTTCAATCAATGGAAAACAACAAACAACTTCAACAAAATTCTTTCAAACCCAGTAATTTTATAATAATAACAAGTTTTGTATTGATCGCCCATCGATGAGTGTGTGTGTATGTGTTTGTGCGATTGGGGGCATGGCTTGCTTGTAATTCACATTCATTGTCTGTGTCTGTATTCAGTAATAGGCTGAAATGAGAGAAAGAAAACCATAGGCTACTTACAGTGTCACTTACTGCAAACGCCACGAAAAAAAAAAACACGAAAACACGGCAAACACGAGCAGGCGACAACAGCTTCACGAGCGAGAGCAGAACAGAAAAAGCAACAGTTTCCGGCGGAAACGTTTTTTCTCCGAAAAACCAGCAAAAAAACTACAGTCAAAAAGTGTGTGTGTGTTTCGTTTTTGTTCTGCGTTTGTGCGTCTAATTGAAACTGTACTGCACATCCTGACTGTAGTCGCCGGCGGTGCCAGCACCTGAGTCGCCAGCGGCCGAGAAGCGCGACTGTTTGCCGCCGCCGTACGTGCCCGCGCCGTCGGCGGGACGCTTCTGACCGCGACTGCCGCCTCCGCGACCGCCGTAGCCGCCGCCGCCGCCGCCACGGCCGTAGCCCTGCCAGCGAACCGAGCGATAATGATGATACACATGCAGCACAATATTTTCGTGTTTTGATTTCATCAATGCGTTTCTTGTTGCAAACGCACACAGTGGGACGTAAATGCTGCACATGTCGCTGTGTGTGTTTGTTCATGCCTACCTGTTCTGATTGACAAAAACGTGTGAGAAGCAGAAGAAAATGTCACGCAAGCAAGCAAGCAACGAACGCCTAACGAAATCAAGTGGTACATCAGCAATCAGCCAACATGGCGCGTTGTCTCACCTGTCCGTAACCGCCGTATCCGGCAGCACCGGCCTGTCCATAGCCGCTGTACTGGCCATAGCCGCTGTAGCCGCCACCAGCGCCATACGCCGCTGCAGCCCCATAGTAGTCCATCGTGCTAGCGCCGCCGTAGTAGCTCGAATAGTCTGCAATGAACTAGCAATGAACTCCAACTCGACGCTGATTGGCTGCTTTCCACGATGCGCTCATTGCTGCTCAATCAGGATGGTCGAAAGTGCATCTTTGAGCGGTTACTTTGTTCACTTTGTCGGTGAATTTGGCACGGTCACTGGTTTTCTTTAGTGTGTTATACCCTTTTGCGTTAACACGGTTTATACTGCCAATAAGCGTGCCATGGATCAAAATGTTGGAACCTCTTGGAATTTGGAACTACTATGGAAAAACCAAGAGCGAAACTCGCCAATCGTCTCAGTGAATTAGACGAGAAAAAAACAACTCGATCGCGCTTTCCGATCTTTCCTGAACAGACAAACAATCCAGATCCAGAGTGAGATCGTGCCAAGACCAATCGATCGAATCAGAAAAAAACCGTACTCTCTTCGGGAACCGTGAGGGAGAAATTCTACACAAGAAAGCAAAAATTTTGCCCGAACAGTCTGAAACAAAGCTGCTTACCATATTGCTGATACGGATTGGCCATCATCTGCTGTCCGTAGGCGCTCCACGCTCCAGCGCCCTGTTGCGGGCCGAATCCCGCCGATCCGCGACCCCCACGGCCGCCGCCACCGCGATCGCCGAAACGCCCACCGCCACGGCCACCACGGAAGCCACGTTGGCCGTAACTGCAGAAACAGAGACACGGACGGGGAATGATGGTGTTTCGTGGTGACAAAAGAGAGGCGGCATGATGGTGTTTTGCAGGTAAATGTAGTCTCGGACAACCTGGCACTTTCATTCAACCAACACATTACGTCATCAGTCTCGCGTTCGCGCACAAACAAAACCAACCAGCACGCCACAACCGACATCGCAGTGAGACGGATATCGAAATCCGAGAGAACGAAACTCAGAAAATTATTCGAAAATTCGCGCATGCTTTCTAATAAACAAGAACGAAAAGTCAACGAACGTGTTTCCGGGCTGTCCAAAGTTCTGCTGGCGCTCACGACGCTGTTGCCCCATTGGACGAGCCAGCTGCACTTCGATCTTCAGCCCTCCAACCTCGGTGCCTTGCAGCTCTTTCATCGCCTGAACACGTTTTGCAACGTTTTTTTTCTCACACGCGAACAGGAGCACACAAAGAACACAGCTGCCAGTGTGTTTGTTTGGTACGTGACTATACTGACAACCATGTTTAGAAAAACACCACCGCTCTTTCACACAAGCGAAACGACTGCTTGTCCCGTCTCCGGCGTATCATCAACTGACCAAAAAACATGCCAAATGCACACCAATCACTAAAATAACCCTGCGACAAAGGTGACGGAGATTCAAATTTGCGAAACGCCGACCTTCATCGCCTCGTCGCGTTCCTTGAAGTGAACGAAGCCGAAGTCGCGCAGTCGATTGCACTTGTCGATCTCGCCGAACGGTGAAAATAGCTCTTTCAGTTTCTCTTCGGTGACGCTTTGCGACAGATTGCGCACGTACAACACTTTCACCTGCAACGGGGGCTGCGAAATTTGTCTCGTCCAGGCTGGTAGGAACGATGTTGGATCAGAAAATTCAGTGAAAAATACAGTGACATTGCGTTGTGTAAACTATTCAGGCTAGGACAGTGCAGTTTCATTGTGCAATTCTTACGTTGTCACGACAGTCCACAATCGAACTCTAAATTATAGGTAATCAGCTGATTGGTTGGTAATCACGTGATGCCTTCAGTACAGACTCCGCCCTCCACAGCAACACCCGCACAAAGCGTGCATCAACATGATCACCAACCAACCAATCAGCGGACGGATAGCCTATAATTTAGAGTTCGACTTCCAATACAACACCAACCGTCGACATCTGATCGGCGTTCGGTTCATCCTGCGACTCGGCCCAGTCGATCACAAGGTCCGTGTTCCACGGACGGATGCGTCCCCGCTCCAAGCGACGCTTGGCGTCCGACGCCGACTTGTGCGACTCGAACTGAATGAAGCAGAAGCCGCGATTCTGGCGGCTACCCGTGTCGTCGTTCGTCGGCTTGTACACGATCACGTCGTTGATGCCCTCTGTATTTCGGTCGAACAAAAAACACGATTAGCCGATTCAATTTTAGTGGCGAGATTTTGAAGGTTGCTTTTGAGTTTTCGAGTGCTTTTTCGAGTTTTCCTGGGCTCAGCTGGGTTTTGAGTTTTTTGGGGAGGTTCGAGGTTCCGTTCGGTAGATAAAAGACAGAAATTGCAAGAGTATTCAAAAAACAATCACAAAAACTGTCAAAAACCGTAGTACAAAACGTGTAGCAGAAAATCAGTAAAAGTAAGAGCAATAAAAATCAGTAAAGACACGCAGAAACAGCGTACAATTGGTATAGAATGCAACTTCACAAAAAACACTTCCATATTACAATGCAGTAAAAACAGCAAAACTGCACAATAAATACAAAGCGTTTAGACGAAATTCAATCATTCACACAAACAATTTGGAGCGAAGGGAAGGGGCGGGGCTAGGGCGGGGCTAACTTACCGCTATCCTGCACTCAGGTTAAGCCTAGCAATCTACTACTACCACACAACTCGACTGACTGTTAACGATTAGGTAGCAAAAAAACAGAGTTCACAGAGAGATTCGAAAAAAATACCTGTCAAAGTTTTCAAGTCTTCGAGAATTTCATCTTTGGTTTTCGTTTTTGGTATGTTCCCGAGAAACAGTCTGGTATTGGCCACCGAAACATTGACTTTCAATTTTTTGCCCGGTCTGATTTCGTAATTGTCGTACTGGAAAATAGTTCGAAATTCAGCGAAAAAATGCGTCGTCGCGCGCTGAAACCTTAGGCCATGCTTGTTTTGGTCGCACACACGGACATTTTTTATAGGCCAACCACTCATGGTGGAGCTGTTAAAAGTCCACACACGACCGACGCTCCCCTACAGCACAGAACAGCACTGCAGGGAGACGGGTAAAACGCGATGGCCTGAATGAATGGCCCAATGCGTTCTGGGCAGAATTGGGTGTTGGTTGGTGAGTTTTGACTGACACAAAACTGTCTTCTGTAATGAAAGAAAAAAGTGCAAATGTGATTTTGTTCTGAAGATTGTTCGCAAAATATAATCAAAGAAAAACAACAACACCACAATCCTGTGAGGATTGTCAGACCTGAAAAGGAAAGAACGCCTGTAAAATTATGAATTACATCGAGTGCATCGGCTCTGAAACAACCGTGCAGGCCCCACCTTTTCCTGCGCCTTCTTCGCGTCCTCCTTGTTGACGAACGACACAAATCCGTAGCCGCGCATCGTGCCCGTCACCGTGTCCATCATCAGGCGCACGTCGTAGATACGGCCGGCCTGCTCGAACACCGGCACCAACTCGTCCTCGAACAGATCGCGAGGCAGGTGGCCGACGTAGCACTGTAATGGGGGAAAGTGGAAACATTGGGTGGGCAACTGGTTGTTGTTGTTGTTGTTGGGATTTTAGGCGATGTTTTTAGCCAGAGGGCTAACCCAGAGAAGCGTACAGAACGCCATTGAGTAGGGCGCCCATCGACGAGTTTTACTCTGCCATTTAGTGCCTAGACACCCCTCGGCGGGGCTCGATCCCCCGAGCGCACAGACTGTAGTCTAACGCACTACCACCAGGCCACGAGCGGTGACAAATGGTGAACGGCTGAAGTGCGGTGCAAGAAGGCAGGCGAACACGGACATGTAAGGGCGCATTCATGTTGCAGATTTAGTGCCCGCACAGTCATGTTGAAACATAGCCGCGCGGGCACGAAATACTGCAACATGAATGCGCCTTGACGGATGTCTTGATGGCTTTGCGTCAAACTAGGTGTCCTGTCAGTCAGACTTGTCTTCAGGCGAAACGACCGCGTGGGTGCGGATGGGTAATGCCGGTTTGAAATGCACGCTCCGGTCCGTTTTTGCATAAATGCAAGCGGGAGAACCGTAGTTTGCAATATATGAGCCTCAGTAGTGCAAGTAACTTCTGGATTTTGGATGCAAATTCGCCATTGAATTTTTTTTTACTTTCATAACGCACGATCGCTACAACTCAAAACTGGAGCACTAAAACTGATGACATGAAAGACTCGGAACAATTGAACACACTGTGTTCAAATCGAAATTCAACGAATCGAAAACAAAAAAAAAAACAAGTGAACACACGGTGCCGATGTCCTTGCCGGGCACGTCAACGTAGTCCGGCGGTGGGCCGCCGTATTTGCGTTGGCCGATTGTCACTTCCAGCGGATAGCCAGTGCGATCGAGCAGCTCCTGCAACGAATCACCAGAGAACAGGTGGATTTGCAAACATTAAATTCAAAATCAATTTCACATCACGATTTGATTTTGCGGTCACAAAAACTCACATTCACATGGAAACAACAAAAACAAACAAATCATCGTCTTCTTGGCATAAAGCGCCTTGCCCTCAAAAAAATGTGACACGCCACGCATGTGCCAAAGTTGCCTCGCATACCAGAGTTGGCGTATCGGAAACAAAGCCTTTTTTTTTCGTTTTTTTCACTAAAAAACATTCCGCGTTTTTCGCCCCGCTCGCTCGCCCACCTGTATGGCCTCCTTCTTCGGTGCAGCGACCAACGGCGTTTGCATGGCGACGTGCGCTCCCACCTGGCGAATGCGATCACGATAAGCGCGCATCAACGCCATCAGATAGGCCGAGTGATTCTGGACGCCGATCATGTTCAACTCCGTCAACTGCTTGATCATCCACTCGCGTTGCGCGGCGTCGTGGAACGAGCCGAGAATGTCCAGGACGCGATCGTCCAGGTCGTCGTCCGTTACGATGCCTGAGACGCGGGATAATGTTTGCGAAACGTGGAAGGAATGTCGGTGTAAAGTGTCAGACGGGGACTGGATTGTCAGCACTGCACCACCACAGGTAGTGCGGTCGTGTATTTTCAAGCACCATTAAAAGCAGCAAGGATTGCGAGAAAACCTATTCAGCCACACAAACATCAGCGCTTTGAATCAGTTCCTCTAGTTAAGTTTGGAGCTCAATTCAACCAAACCAGGTCAATTCGTTCAAAATTCACTCCAATTCAAAGTTTCGCGCGCTCCGTGTATTCCGCGAAACAAAGTGACAAGCTGCAAAAACAACACCCATATCTACTCACCAGTATCAACGAGCGCAATCAGCTGCTCCGTGGTGGCCTGATCAAATTCACAGCGCACCATTCGCTGCACCAAGCCGGGTCGTCCCGTGGACGCTGCGTCTGATTTCGACGCATCCTCAGCGGACTTTGCATCGTTTTCACTTTCGCCGCTGGCTTTTGTTTTCGCTTGTTCGCCCGCTTCCGATTTTGCAGTGCCCGTTTGGTCGTGGTCGACCGACTGACTCTCCATCGGGGTCTCCGCCTCTGGCGGCTCGGTTGCCTGGAAAATGTCGATTTCACCCATGAAATCAAAAACGGAATAATCACCAAAAACTTGCGAAATCCGAAAGCAAACAAACTGCCACCTGTTCTTGTTTCGGCTGCTCTTCGGTTTTCTCGGCCTCCGGTTTCACTTCCGTCTCAGTGTGCATTGGCTCCTCTGGCTCGGTGGTCGTCTGCTCTGTCGGTTCGGCAGTCTGAATAAAAAAAACGTAATTTTCGGTCACTTTCTGATATTGTCAAACCAAATCACACCGCTACTACATGTTTTCGAGTGGTCAATAAGAAAAATTCAGTTGATTAACCTCGATTCGAGTCGAGAGTTTGTAAGTTTCAAAAAAAAAGGATACAACGAAATGAATGAGCGAGTTGTTGTGAAACCAAATACGAAACAGACAACGGTCGCCCACGCACGGTTGTTGTTTCGGCGACCGGCGCTGCAGCAGTCTGCTCAACATTGGACGTCTCGGCCGTCTCCTCCTCCTGATCATCCTCATTTTGTTCCGGTTTCGAATCGAACTGCAACGCATCCACGGCGTCTTCGTCCGTGCGCGTCGTGTCCGCCGAGCTTTGCTGTGCGGCCGCCACGTCCGCGCCACTTTCGTCGTCGTCGCCGCTCGCCGATTCTTGGCAGAGAAACTGGAACGGTTGAAAAAACGGTTTTTTTGCCAGATTTTTTTTGTCTGTTGACTGAAGTGAGGTAAAACCAAACCGAATAACGTAACTTGAGTCTTGACCAACACAAACACCATATTAACAATATACAAAACAACCGCAATTTGTTTGTTCTCGCCATTGAATCTAGCACGCAGATTGGCTGCATCGAGCTGAGGTGGGCTGCGCCGGCCGGACCAATTAAGGAGCCAAATTCAAAAACAGCCAATCAGCTGATTGCCTATTATGATTGACAGAACAATCAATTTCAATTCAATCAAAGTTAGTGAACTGTGAACGCTGGAAACCTGCGCTCGCCCTGTTCTGTTTCTCAACTCATCATGCCCACTTAGAGATGTAAGCTTCAAAAAAAAATTTTTTTTTATTTTTTTTTAAAAAGTAAAAAAATAAGCATTTTTTTTATTAAAAATTTTTGAAATTTTTTCTTTAATGTGCCCTGAAAATGCCGTTTTTGGCATAATTTTTCAAAAGTTCAACAAAAATTTTCTTTGACTTTACCTTGTCACTTAGTCTTCAACGCTGCAGGTGGTATTCTGGAATCTGGATTGATTTATCGACTGTTTTTAGCTTTGGTGAGTGATGATCGACTCGCGCATTGAAGTACTTGAGCGTCGCAAAGGCTAGTTCAACAAATTCCGATGCCGCTAAGGTGAGATAGAAGCAGAGAACTCACATTTACGCATCGTTTTTCAGGATCTCGAAAGGTCGAAATTGCACTGTCTGCCACTGCAAGCGTAACTTCGTTGGTTGCTCGTTGCTGTTTCGCCTCGTGTCGTCAGCATGATCACACCGGTTTGTTGTTGAACTTGTTTCCGTGTTATTTGAGGTGAATTGAGAGGCAAAACACGAGACGTGATGTCGTCGGTGGGAAAATGGGGTCGCCGAAACCAAGTCTGAAATTTTCACCCTCCTCCCATATGAGTGGGGGTCATATGGTAAGTCGGTGGCTCCTCAGATGGTGATATTCGGACTCCCTGAAAAATTCTGAACAACTTTCATTTAAAAAAAAAATTTTTTTTTTTAAATTAAAAAAAAAATAGAAAATTTTTTTTTCTTGACATCTCTATGCCCACTGCCCACACCCAGACCAAACTGGGTGCTGAAACTTTTGTCATCTCGCTCGGTGTGGTAAAAACCGTAAAATGATGGAAATAACGACGACACCTTTCTTAATCGCTCCTGCAGCTGCTGCTTGTTGCCAGCCTTTGAGAGATTTCTTTTTTCCAGTTCCTCGCGTAGTTCGGTCACTTTCAAATGCGTCAAATCGCGTCCATCCGGCAGCACATCCGTTTGACTGGAAGCCGCCATTTCACCGTTCATTTTATTTTTTTAAATGATTTTGCTAACTGAAAAAAAGAATAAACGTTTTTTTCTCTGCTTGGTTTAAATTTTTTATTATTTTTTTTATCATTTTAACAAATATAGATTTTTTTAAATGATTAAAAAACAAAAATGCCGATTTTTTTAATTTGAATTTTTTTCTAATATGCTCTGAAAACCTTATTTTGAAAAAATGACCAAAATTTGGGCGGGGGTTTGCCATAGTTGTTCCAGAGCCGAGGGGTTGGGGGGGGGGCGATATAGATAGCTGGAGCAAATTTTCTAGATAGATAGATAGCTGGAAAATTTTGGGGGGGGCCGCGGGGGGGGCCATGTGACTTTGGGGGGGCCGGTCAAAATTTTGAAATTTGATAGATAGATAGCTAAAACGCTAAAAAGCTGTAAAAACAGCAAAATAATGCTAAAAATACACTAAAAATCAAGTATAAACGCGTATTTTATCTAAAATTAGCGAAATTTTCAAGAATTACGAGCAAAAATGGTCAATTTTGGTCAAAAATTGACTCATTTTATGTCTTCGAAGGCAAAATTTTTTAGATAGACAGCTGGCTGATAAAATTTTTTAGATAGATAATAGCTGAGCCAAAAAACCTGTCTGATAGAGATAGATTCGAAAATTTTTGGGGGGGGGGGGGGCCCAGTACCGTGGGCCCAAAAAAATTTTAGAGGGGGGGGGGGTATCAGTACCGTGGGCCCAAAAAAAATTTAGAGGGGGGGTATGGTACCGTGGGGGGGGGGGGGGGGGGGGTGCCGAGCAAAAAGTGAGGGGGGGGGGCCAACCTCTGGTGACGTGGGACCCCCCCCCCCCCGGGGGGTCCCATGGGGGGGTGCATTTTTTTAAAATTTTCTGTGGGAGGGGGTCCACCCCCCCCCCCCCCATGATAATTTTTCGCTTAAATTTTGAAGGAAAAACGCTAAATTTTGCTGCAAAATCGTTGAAATTACAATGAAGATGGTCAAGTTATCATATATTCAGCTTATATTATGGACTTTATAGACAAAAAATCATGATTTTCGAACAAAAATTTTAGGGTGTGCAGAAAATTTTTGGGGGGGGGGGTGTCCGCCAGACAAAATTTCATGGGGGGGGTGGGGGGGGGGGGGTGTCGGCCAAATTTTCGAGGGGGGGGGGGGTACGATTGGGGGGGGGGCCCGGGTTTAGGGGGGGGTGGCACGGTGCTCCCCCCCCCCCCCCCACCCGACGGTCTCGGGTGCTCTGGGGGGGGGGGTGTACCCCCCCCCCCCCCCCCCGCCCACGGTACTGGGGGTATGGTACCGTGGGCTGTAGGTCGATCCGGTACCGGTCGATCCGGTACCTGGCAATTTTCTAGGGCGGTCGATCCGGTACCAGGTCGATCCGGTACTCGGTCGATCCGGTACCAATTGAAATTTTCAGCTGTTTTACGGGTTTTTGGCGTTCAATTCGTTATGTTTTCGATTTTTCTTTGGTTGATTGTTGATACGATTGTTGATGATACGATATGAGACGACGACGACTTGCGACACTTGGTTGGTTTTGGTAATCGTAATCTGATTCTGAAAAAAGCAAAACAAGTGTACCATATGTTTTTTTATTTTCTGAACTATTTTCCAGAAGAATAAAGCTCCAAGACGGTGAAAATTTGCAAAATTATCAGCTCAGCAAGAAAAGGAGAACAAAATAAAAATATGAAGACTGATTCGGTTCGGTTCTCTTTTGGAGTTGAGGAAAAATGTCTGTTGTTTTTATTTTCATATTTCCCGCGAAAAAACCTGCGGTAAAATGTTTCAGACATCAGATAAAATGAGAGAAACGAAGAAAAATGGAAAACAAATCAGAAAAAAATTGAATTGAATGCTGAAACAGTTGAAAATTGCCAGGTACCGGATCGACCGGTACCGGATCGACCGCCCTAGAAAATTGCCAGGTACCGGATCGACCGGTACCGGATCGACCGTACCGGATCGACCGGTACCGGATCGACCGCATGCCGGTACCGTGGGGGGGGGGGGGGGTGGCGACCAAAAATTGAGGGGGGGGTCCAACCTATGGTAACGTGGGACCCCCCCCCCCAGGGGGGTCCCATGGGGGGGTGCATTTTTTCAAAATTTTCTGTGGGGGGGGTCCACCGGGTGGTATGTTTGTCTTCACTTTAGCATTAGCTTAGCTGGGGACAATTAGTGACGTTTTGGAGGTCAAAACACAAGAAGAGGCATGGTGACGGTTTGGAAAAGGGGTAATTGAGGTCACCAAAACAAAATCTGCAAAGTTCCGCCATACGGGAGTCATTCGGGAGGCGCTTGCATATCATATGTGGTTCTTCGGACTCCCTGATTGATTTAGCACAACTTTGATTTTTGAAATTTTTTTTTTAAAAAAATTTAAAAAAAAAACAAAAATGACGATTTTTGTTTTTTTTAACAACCCTAGTCCACCCCCCCCCCACCCCCCCATGAAATTTTTTCGCTTAAATTTGAAAGGAAAAACGCTAAATTTTGCTGCAAAATCTTTGAAATTGCAATGAAGATGGTCAAGTTATCATATATTCAGCTTATATTATGGACTTTATAGACAAAAAATCATGATTTTCGAAAAAAAATTTAGGGTGTGCAGAAAATTTTGGGGGGGGGGTGTCCGCCAGACAAAATTTCTTGGGGGGGGGGGGGGGGGTGTCGGCGGTCGGCCAAATTTTCGAGGGGGGGGGGAAGATGGGGCGGGGGGGGGGGGGGTGCCCGGTTTTAGGAGGGGGGTGGCACGGTGCCCCCCCCCCCCCCCCCCCCCCCCACCCGACGGTCTCGGGTGCTCTGGGGGGGGTGTACCCCCCCCCACCCCCCCCGCCCACGGTACTGGGGGGGCCGGCCCCCCCAGGCCCCCCCCCCAGAACAACTATGGGGTTTGCCGCCCGGGTGGGGTGGGGGGGGGGTCAACCCACTACTTCTACTTGACCCCTGCGGGGCGGGAGCAGCAGCAGCGATCATGCGAAATTTTTGAAATTCATCACACACAAAACAAAAATAAAACATTCAGCCAATTTTAGATCTGATTACGGTATTTTGATAACACAGCAACTCGCTTAAATAAAACCCATAATTTGCCGAACGGAGAACACAACAAAAAACCATTTCAAAATGCGTTGCTGTAACGAGTACGGTAGTGCTTTGGACAGCGGTGTACTTACATGCGAAATGCCCGAAATGCATAACGTGCAAAAGACTGTGATATCACAACATGTGCTCTTCACAGAATCGACGCTATTCAATTCATACATCCACGCTTGCCCTGCTGTAGCTCCATTACGTGCATCCAAAAAACTTGGCATTTGGCACCCCCGCTAATTGGCCAGTGAGAACGACAAGCCATTTCCAAAAACAGCCCTGCTCGTATTATTGCCAAAATATTGAGTTCCACATTAGAGGATAGTTGTTTTGTTGCACACTGCAACATCCAATGCAACCATTGTCTCACAAAATTTTTGTGTCGCATAAAAAAATCAAAGGTCTACAGAAAGCTATTGGATTGCCAACACAACACACACCACAACAGGATGCGGTTCAAAAATGAAGAAAGCGAGGCTGGGTGAAACAACGTGACAAACGTGTTATGTTTTCTTGAAAAATACGTTCAACGACAGAAAAAAGTTCACGTCACGCAGATTTTCGGCTTACATTACACAACTGTTGTCACTAAGCTTTGTAGTTTTGGTTCAAATAAGCCTTTTGCTCAACTGAACCTTACAGCGTAATTTTTCGTGGTTTTCGGCAGCAAACCATCTTTTTGAAAATTTTAAATGTAATCCGTAATCAAAACCAAACATGGAAAACTGCGCGATTTTCAACGGTTGCAACCGCGATAAATTTTGGCTAACAGTAAAATCACAACAATCAACAACTGAAAATCAGTGGACCCAAATTAGTGATTCAAATCTACTCGTGATTTTTGACGTAATTCTAGACGATTCAGCTGCATTTCAAATGAGTCAGGTGAAACAAACTTACCAGCTTTTATGAAAAACTGCCGGACTTTTTTTAACCGGAGTCTCGCGGAATTTTTCATGCGTCATTCAAATGGAAGCCATATATTGGCAGAAAACTTCGTCAAAAACCTTTCCAGGTTTGCAAGCGATTCCGCCGTTTGATTTCCAAGCTGGACAGATGGAAAACACGACGGCAACTCTTGATCACGGATGTGTGGTGCAAATTGGGCTGCTATCGATTTGATTACAGACTGGTGCTCGGCACAGTGCATGACAGGTGGTTGGAACAAAACTTGATTTCGCTTGCAGACTCGGACAAAAGAAGTCCAGTTGCACAGGGTATTGCACAGTGCTTTGTTTTTTAGAAGATTTTTATTATTTCCTTCGGGACTTTCAGTGCGGACACTGGCAGTTTAGTCGATGCCGGTAGGATGCACACCGCTGTCAAAATAAAAAAAAACAACATTTCCGTTTTGTAAAATTGTGGTTCGCACATATCAACACCTTTTCAGATTTATCGAACCTCAAGAATTGGTCGAATTCCGCTGGTTACTCGCACAATATATTTCCTACAACTCTATTCGCTCTATTCGAATTGAATGCACCAATCAGCACGGCCGGTTTTGCACGTTTAACTGCGCCATTTTTGAGTTGCTGAAATCGATTGTTGCTTGTCATGGGAAAATTTACAGAACCAGTTTAGCAACAAACTCGCCGATTGGCTGCATCACACCGTCACAACAAATCCCAGCCAATCAGCAAGCAGCACACGAATGTGGATTCAGCTGTAAACTTTCGGAGTGCAACCATGAATTCAGATTGTTTGTTTCACTTTGTCACCGCCCTGGATTTCTGTGCAACTCCTTGCGCCAACGTTTATTGCCATCTGTTCTTGCTCTATTGCAAACGTTCCCAAGGTGTTCAGTTGATTTGAAACTTTTCATTGCTGAATCTGAAGAAGTTATTGAAGAATTTATCCAAGAGTTAAAGAGATGTCATCAAATTACTTGGAACAGTTTATCGATTGATGTTTTTGCGTGAAATAAACTGTTCATTTTTAAAACAACGATGCTTACTGCTGACTCATCAAAGTAAAAAGGATATAATCAATCAACATGCGACACACACACTACATATGAACTGCGCTGTGGTGATTCGAGGCTCATTGAGTATCATCGCAACTCTTCTGTGAAAAAATCGGTGTTACGTTTTTATTGAAAATGTGTAACGATTTTCAAATCAAGATTTCAAGTCCACTCAGTTTTCTCGTTTAAAAGGCTGAAAATGGCAAAACCTAAACCTTTTCATGTGAAACAGTACAAAACAAGTACATGCGTTATATGCGGAAATTCCACGTCCTGCGTTTTGCAATTTTTTGCGCGGATGCATGTTTAACCTAAATTTGTCATGGTTGATTGTGGTTTTTTTTAATTTACTCCTTTCAGGATGACGTTTTTTTATCTTTCAAAAATCGCCAAAAACTTATGACACAAGATAATTTTCTTGTTTTTGCGGCATACCCTAAATGAAAAAACAACGCTGCAAATCACACCAAACAATTGCACGTGAACAGTAAGTACTGTTGGCCTAAATTTACAGTCAAACACAAATAACCAATCCACGCGTAAAACAATTAGATGATAGATATTGTTAAACCGGGTCAAGGTGGTGGTTTTTCGGGTCGGATGCATTGAAATGTTTGCTGTATAAAAGTTATGGAGATCTTGCAAAATTGTCCAGTGATCTTTGTCAAAAGTTCAGTATTCTCACATCATTAGAAGTACTGTATGCACTGATTGGCAGCCACGAATTGTTGTTTGCTCTCACTGATTTCACAACATTCAGAACATACAGTACAGACCAAAGCGTCAAACAGTTCAAAACTTGCTTGATCTGATCAAAAAAAAATCATATTTCAACATAACAGAGAGCGAATAAACCGAACAAACCCAGAAAACGAGAAAGTACCCAAAACCGTTGAAAAAATGGGCGAATCCGTGAGTTTGGGCGCGTCGGTGTCCACTGTGCTCAGTTGCACGGCACTGATGGCATGCATCATTTGTGTGCCCATGATCTACAACGAAGTGACCAGCATTTGGACGGAGTTCGATATGGAAATGGCCGAGTTTAGGGTGAGTTTTGAATGAAAGTTACTCATACCTATTCGCATTGAGATTACGAGTTACTTTTACGAACAGATTGTCCGCTGACTACCATGAGAAACGTGTTTTGTTAACCTGACAAACCACTGCTCTTTAGTGGAATACAATACCACTGCGGTGTAAAATAGCGGAGTTGAGATCCAAGCTCAACCGAATCGCAGACTCGATTTCTTTGTCCTAACTGTGCGTTTATTGTTGTTTGCAGTCGATGTCGACCACAATTTGGAAGGACATCACAGTGCTCTCAGTTCCCGGCAATTCACGGCGTTTCGTGCAGAAACGACAAGCAGAGGGCGCTTGCAGTGAGTGCAACACACGTCTACCCTTCTAGTTTTTTTTTCCAGAGCCGATAATTTTTGCATGCAATGAAACACAGCAATAACCAGGAGTTCACTCCGCCTCCCCCTTTCTGCAGACTGCAACGCATTCAATTCTTGTCCCCCTGGCCCGTCCGGGCGCGCGGGCATCCAGGGGGCTTCAGGGCCAGACGGCAAGGACGGAGACGATGGTGAGCCGGGACGTGACGCTGAGGTGGGTCGATACACGTTTGGGTGATGAAACTGCCACATGCAGGTGACATCACTTTAGACACACGCACTTGCGGTGAGGCCCTAAAAAACTGCGAAAACGTTTCCAACAAACAAACTGTTGAGCTTCTAGTAGTGGTTGCATTGATAATGTGAGCTACCATGCTGCTCCGGCTAAACTCATCAACCAATGCAATAGGATAGCAATTGAAAATTAGTCGGGCAAACGCAAACTCTTTTCATTCTAACCAGTCATTCATTACACTTCTTAATTTCACATTCTTCAAACTGCAGCACGTCAAAATCGTCCACGAAATGCCGATGTGTTTCCATTGTCCGCATGGCCCAATGGGGGCCCCGGGTGCACCGGGCAACACTGGTTCGTTTTGGAAAACCCTGCTTGTTGTTACACGGTTATGTTCAGTGACATCTTCTCTGTAAATAAACAAGCGAAAAGTTGGCTGTTTGCGGCTTATTCGTTGACGATGTACGTACATAAACCCATGAAAACGTTAGCGAATCAATCTATAAAGAAAAGTTTCGTGGTTGTTTTCTTGACGACTAGAAAATGCAGAAAACAATATCAATAAACACGGAAACATCACCAATCACACGATATAACGGCGCGGTGCGTGCACAGGTATGCGCGGTATGCGCGGGGCAGGCGGCATGAACGGCATGGACGGGCGGCCCGGTGAGCCGGGCAACCCGGGAGCCATGGGGCCGCACGGACAGCCGGGACGCGACGGTCGCTCGGGTCGTGCGGGCGCAAACGGAAACGACGGCAAACAAGTGGTCGGACTCGAGGGCGAAAAGGGAGACCTCGGAGACATTGTGAGCTGCAGGGGTGCTCGTTTTGGCGTGGTGGGGAAACAAACCACATTGAGATGCTATACAGTCAACACAAAATAAATTCTTAATTAGTTGAAATGTATTTTTGCAATCACCTGCAATGTTCGTTCTTCATGAACGATTGCGCGCTTATCCAACTTTCTAGCTTCATGCGGTGTAAATGTTTCATTTGCATCGTCATCTCCATTATCTTTTTTCCAATAACCCCTTTCGCTTGTTGTTACTTTCTGTTCATATCTGTTTTTTTTCACCCCCTCTGTGCTGTTTGTTCGCACAGGGCGACCGCGGCGCGAAGGGCGACTCCGGTGCATTCGGTCCGGTCGGTCCGGCCGGACCGATGGGATTCCGCGGTGTGCCCGGCTTCATCGGCGATCCGGGAAACACCGGCGAACGTGGTGAAATCGGGCGCCCCGGGAAACCGGGCAGCGACGCTGGCGTAAGTGAATGGGACGCATTGGACGAAAAGTTCGAAGTTGCACTGTTGATTGGTTGTATTCAAGAACATGTTGAACAAATTGAGCACCACAGAGCGACTTTTGTGACAACACCGTTTTTTTGTGGACAACTGTTTGGGTTTGACATTCCAGTGACAATTTTAAAACCTTCCTTTTTTTCAGTATTGTCCATGCCCGGTGCGGGGCGGTTAGATCGCTTGACGCGGTTGAACCTGTAAAAACTCCGACTAAATGCGATCATATTTCTCGATCTTGAAACTCAGTGCAACAGTAAACTTTTATATTTGACCCTTTTGTATTAGCTGTAAAAATGAAACCGCCTGCGTTGAACGTTTTTTTGCTGACAACCAAAAATCAGTTTTCCCGTTGGCCTCACTGTGAATTTCATGTTGTTCCACATTCAAAAACTGAATTATGGTGCTATGAAGTTTTCCTACCAGAAAATGGGAATTGATAAAGATAAATTGTAAGCGTATATTAAACATGTGTAAAGATTCCAATTTCCAATCGCATAAAGTGCTTCCGCATACATGCACGCATAAAGATCGGGAAGCAGATTCAGACGGTTTCAGATGTCAAAACTAACAGTTTTTTTGTCGGTCGGACGAGAAAAGTAAACAGTATTTTTGTTGTTTTCAATGTGATTTCATTTCAGTTCGAATTCAATGCGTGATTCAATGTCATTGTGTCGCTGTTCAACTGAATTTTTTTGCATTATTACACACTATGACATTGCGAAAGTTTCTTGAGCGGGCCTTTCCGAAGCCCGATGCAAAGAATTATGAAAGAACCGAGATCTACACGGTGTTACGACCGTTTATCTGGTACGCCAATTTCACCGGCCTGTATTACGCGCCAATCCGTAACGGACGGTCAACAAAAACAGCGCTATTTGACATGTTCCGATTCGCGGTTCTCTTGTACCTTGTCATTTCTGGCATGCAATTTTTAACGGACGTACCGATGGCACCGCAGACGTTCGGCATCAACTCGTATACGGTGACGCTGTTGAGCATGAGAATATGGCTGGCCAAGATGGCACTGGTTGTGGTGTTTTCTGCCTATTGGTTTCCAACAGGTTCATTGAAAATATTAAAAAAAACAAAAAAAATAACGAGCCAGCTACTAATACTATGAACAAAAACGTTGCAGGGTGTAAAAAACTTCTCGTTCTTGTAACGGCCCGTTCTCGATCTCGAGTTTGGTTCAAAATTAGGCTCTGAAGTTCGGAGCACAGTTTAAAAAATGTTTGCAATTGATTGTGCCAAAATTTTGTTATTTGGCTGCACCGCAACACACTGTCAAATGAGGGCTAAAAAATCGGCCGAAATCCACACACGTGTTTTTTGGCATGCTTCAATTATTCAGAAGAAAAGAGATGGCGATGCGATCGGTGCATTCGTGCACAGGCCACTTTGTGCGTCTCTTGTCCGAAGAACGCAGTGTCGTTGGCGCTCTTCCCACTGGGTGCCGCCGCCGTTGGCGTGTGCACGCGGTGCATGCGGCGTTCACGCTCAGTTGTGCGGCGTCGACAGCGAGCATTTGGTGGGCGTTCTGGCCGTTGATGCATCACCGCACAATTGGACCTGTAGCTGAAGAATTCGGTGACTCTGAGCGCACTCGTCGCATGGTTGAACGTGGTGAGTGAAGCGTATTCCACATCAACAATCAGTTTCAGACGTTTTCGGAATATCGAACTGTTGTGTGGAGGAACTATTTTACAAGTGGAGCGAAATGTCATCAACGTTGCGTTTGGAGTCAGATCTTTCGCAACGAAGAACAAACAGAAACGTGCAAAATATCTTCCTGTGTCATGCAATTACCATGGGCCGTACAACGTGCAGGGCGGCCCTGTGAGCGTTAGCTAATCCTAAACCTAAGCCTAAGCCTAAGCTTGCAGCGGACCGACATGCACAAGTTTAGAAGTTTTTCAGCCTGGCCCACCCCGCTGGTCCGACCCGCAAAAAACAAACAAAAAAACCCGCAGGCCCGAAAGCAAAAGCACAAGCGAAGGTCTTGCCCCGCAGCAT
>JASANC010000049.1:0-21140 GCA_030248135.1 Theristus sp. LFF4_11 | reverse complement strand
GGTGCGGGGTCAACTCCGGCCCACGCATTTCCGGCCCACGCATTAGCGTCCCGACATTTCCGGCCCACCCATTACCGGCCCACCCATTACCGTCCCACCCATTACCGGCCCGACATTTCCGGCCCACTCATTTCCGGCCCACTCATTTCCGGCCCGCCCATTACCGGCCCAGCCCAATAATCAGTTCTTCCTTCGCTGTATTTTGCTACGGACAACGAAAATAAACTGAAACTGCACTCTAAACTGTACTACCTGCTCACCGACATGCTTTTAACAAAAATATTTAAAATTTTTCATTTCGGTTTTAGTTTTCATTTCGCTCCGATTTGTTCCTGACATTGGATAAAATGTCTCTGTTTGAATTGCGTCGATGAATCAGTTGTGTTTTTATTTATTGCTTTGTTCCGATTGATTTAGCACTTTCAATTTTAATGACAACAACACATGGGTCGACAAAAATAAGAGCTTTCGAACCTCGCTGACGCGCTGAGTTCGAATTTTGTATTCAACACAGAGCCAAATTCAATCATTTTAATCCTTAAAATAAGCAAAAACTTTTATGAAAATTGCCCCTCTAACCAAATTTGGACATGTGGATCAGTGGGTCGCATCCACAACCAGGTTGTGTTTCTTAATCCTAATCATTCCTAATCCTAAACCTAATCCTAAGCCAAGCCTTTTTGATAAGGTGAAAATGATCAAATTGGTTTTTGACTTTTTTCTTTCCAGTGTAATAGGGCAGGGCCGCAGGGGCAACGCTACAGCACATGCACATCTCTTAATAATGATGCATCACGAAAAAATCCGATTGAAAAAAAGAATAAAAAAATCGAACCCTAGTTCAATGTGTAACCGCCTGATCAATGTGATTTTCCTAATGAAATATAGCAGTGGGTGGTAGTTGAAGTCACTGAAGCGAATATTGGGCTGGGCCGGTAATGGGTGGGCCGGAAATGAGTGGGCCGGAAATGCGTGGGACGCAAATGAACGGGGCCGGTAATGGGTGGGCCGGAAATGGGTGGGCCGGAAATGAGTGGACCGGAAATGTTGGGCCGGAAATGCGTGGGCCGGAAATAACGGGACGCAAATGAACGCACGCCGTCGACTACGTCAACAGGCATGTGAACGAAATCACAAAAGGAACAACTGAATGATTGATATGAAAATAGAAGTTGAAGAACAAAAATACAACATCCAATAATTCAACACTTTTTTTGGATCAGACGAACACAAGAACACCGAATGAAGCATTGGTAATCAACAAAACATAAACGACACGTTTCACACGTTAGTTTCCGACGCTTCATGTTGTTGTTTCACTTGTTGGTATTCAACATTTTCCACCAGACATTCCACTTTTTCGGCTCCTTCAGAAACAACCTTTTCTTTTGTCGACTCCCCAGCACCATCCAACTCTTCATCTTTTTCGGAGGCTTTCTGAAAAGTGAAATAAACGATGAAATATCAACGATGTCACGGCAAGTTCAACCCGTTCTTGCTTATTCCAACCTCTGGTTGCTCTTGATCACATTGTACATCTGCTTCTGTTGTCGTTTCTTTTGGTTCAGCATCTGTGTTTTCGTTTGCATTTGCAGAGTCTTCATTGCTGACCTCATCCACTTTAAGAGATCCATGTTGCACGCTTTTGATCCAAGACAACCATTTTTCGTTGTTCTTCGCCAGCTGATTAGTCTGAACAATAACAACATTTTTATTGTCATAGGTGCCATTAAAATGTGGTCGAACTACAAATAAATTTACATGTGATACAATTTATGACCCCGTGTTAGTGACTGTTGACTAAATATGAAACAATGAAACCTTATCCAAAATGGCACTGGTCTTGCGGCGGATGCGCTCAAGTGAGTCGGGTCCAGTGATCAGCTGATCATTCGCCACCGCCATAACATACTGCTTCGCATAGATCAATGCTTGCTGCTCAACGGCCTTGCATGTCAGACGCCCATCAACCATCCTGTAACAGCACATTGCTCTGTTTGCATTTAACAATTAAAATTCGCACAATTCTGCCAGCCATCGTTTCAAGCAATTAAAGTCTATGTCCATATCACATGCGATTAGCAGACCAGATTGATTGTTGGTGACCAGACCACGTGATGCGTGAGGCACTGCGGTGCGTCTGTTCTGCACAGATTACATGCATCTTGCAGTCTCCAACCAATCAGCTAATTGCATATGATATAGAAATCGACTGTACGACACCCCCAATTGAAAACGTGCTCAAGATTCTTGCAGTAGTTCGCCTCGCGACGACACTCGTGGTAGCGTTTCTCCAATTTTTCTCCCTTCTCTTTGAGCACATCCAGAATCTCATAGGCGAGCAGCTGCTTCCGTTCATCTTCTCCATCATCAGCAATGACGTTGTCCTGTTCACAGATCGCAACTGTTTGCGACATAACCTGTAAATAAACGATATACTGTGTTTAAAATAAATGTCGATGTCCGCAAGCAACCCACGCAACACCATAACAACATTATTCATCCAAAATGTGCACTGCATTCTCCCTCGAAACGCTAAAGAATAGTAAGCAGCTCTCGACTGTAGCTCTGCCAGTGGCTCAAGTCACGTTCAATGTGAACGAAAGGCAACAAAAGCACCAAACGTAAGTGTGCCGTTGCCATGACAACCAGCACTATCATCAACACAACCGCACGGCTTGAGTGCGCCATTTGCATCGACACAGTTATATCGTTTAATCAGTGGTAATAATGGCACCACCAAAACGTGTCGAATTCGATGCAATTTGGCAAGATCGAGACATCAGATTTGATCTGGACGCCTCGTTAGTTTCAATTAGTTCAATACAACAGAGAGATGAAGAAGGCCACTGGTATTGTGGTTGTTTCTTGCAGTCAGTTACGCCTGCGACCGGGGGAGGTTCAAATTGAGAAAATCGACAATGTGGAAGACACGAAAGGCAACAACGGCGACCGAGGTGACCAGCAATGGCGCTTTTGTGCAGTTGCTTACTCAGCGATCAGCGAAAATAATTTGCCATCACTAAAAATGTCGAAACTCAACCCAATTTCAGGAATTCTACGGGTTACAAATCTGCGGTTGATGTGGCACTCGATTGCTATGCCACGCATAAATCTGTGTAAGAAAACAGTTTCTGTGGCACCAAAAGTACAAACACCAGTAAATCGATTAATACAGAGTGAGCCAAAAAAAAGGTTCCAATTCTAAAATGCTCTCACTGGTTTGTGCTAAGGTGTTTCGAGCTGAAAATTGGAACACTATTAGAAAACATTTGGAGGTTTTTCTGACCAAATTTTTGTTATGGTATGTTGCCCCTATCACTCACTACAGAAGAATATCTGAAAAACATGAAAAATCGACAAATGTGAAATACAGAGGGTTGTTTAGCTACACAAAGGGACCTCGTGTTTTAAAATTTGGAACACTTGTTAAAACACTTTGGGAGTTTTTTGTGATTAAAAATTTTTTGGCTTCCACGTAAGCTCATTTTTACAGTGTAATTTTCAAAAAATAGCAATTTTTGACAAAAAACACTGTTCATCCATAATCTCACTGTTTATCATTGCTCATAAATGATCTTCCGAACTGATGTATTGTCACGCAGTGTCAAATTGAATTTTTTACGAAATTGCCGAACCACTGTGGAAAAGTTATTCGCATGTTCCCACCAATTGGCAGACCAGACTCGCTGCTCTGCCGTCCACTTAACCATGATGGCAGCAAAGACTGAAAATGGAAGTGCATCTCTCACTGCAGAAAAACAACCAGTCTGATATGGTAAAAATATCAGAGTGGCAAATTTTGTGTATTAAAAAAAGAAAAAAACAATTTGGATTTGAAAAGATAAATTCGCATCTGTTCTGAGCAGAACCGCTTACGCACACTCAGACTTAAAGTGAAACATTGGAGTGATCAAAAACTGTTCAAATGCAACTCAGCATTCGGCATTTCTAAGCTGCTTTAAACTCATATTGCTTTTTTCATCTTTTTTTGTGTTGTGAACATTCGGGCTGTCACCAACGTTCATTCTTTTGATCTTTGTTACAGCTAAATGAACCCTCTGCATTTTACAACATTTGTTGATTTTTCATATTTTCCGGATATTTCGCTGTAGTGAGTGATAGGAGCAACATACCATAACAAAAATTTGGTCAAAAAACCTCCAAATGTTGTCTAATAGTGTTCCAATTTTCAGCTCGAAACAACTTAGCACAAGCCAGTGAGAGCATTTTAGAATTGGAACCTTTTTTTGGCTCACCCTGTACTTGGAACAGCACAAATTTCAGCGATTGGCTACAACGCCATCAATGGAGTGACAACGAAAACAGCTAACTCGGTCAGTCGTTAAGTCAGTAAGCACACTGTTGCGAAACAATGAGCAACGTGTGTATGCAAAACAACAATGGAACATTTTGTGTCTCAGAAACTGCGTGGACAGACGGAGTCGCTGTACCTGATGGCACGCAACCAGAGCACTCGGTTCGAGTTCATATTCACGTGCATGAACCCGAGCAACACACGAATGTTTACCACAGTCATATCTGTGCACCGGTAATCTGTCTAGTGTTGCTTTTCTGCTTTATCAAATTGTGTTCATAAGTGTTACGACTGTTCAAGGGCTTACGAAACCAGCAAGCTGTACAGAGAGCTGAAGATGCGTGGCTCGATCATTGACGACGAGCGATTGCGTCTGTTGCCCTCCGAGGAGCAATTCAACAAAATCGAGGGGGTCTGGAACCTCAGCAGTGACCAAGTTGGCTTTCAATGTTCTCACCAAGGAAGCGCTGCCGAAGATCGTGCAACTAGAAAATAGAATTGGTGCCATTTTAGGGAAATCTCGGGTTTTTCATTCTGACCAACGTTCGCCTCGTGTGGTACGCCGCAATGAACTCGCATTTCAATGTCAGCATTCCCTACTTGCAGCTGGTTAGTTCTCGCTTTGTGTCATTATGTCGCTTCAAAATTAACAGCATGACTTGCACGCTGCAGCGCAGTTGTCGTGTGCGCGATTCTCGGTTTGGGCTCGCACTGGTCATTGAAACGTCGCAGCAGGTTAGATTAAAAAAACTATCGTTCTTATTGGTTACTTGTGCGAACTTTGCACCGCCGGTCACAGAGTGGCGACTACGTGCTAGGCTTCCGTGTTGACCCAATCGAACGCCTGGAGAGCGTAGCGAAGGAAATACAAAGCTTGCGGCGAGCATACCAAGTGAAGCCGATATTTGGCGTGCAATTTGTCAGGGACCGAGCGGTCAGTTCACGCACAACACAACAAACAACAGTGCACAAGTGTGGTGACAATGACACAAATCACTCACTGTCGCGTCTCCTTGCAGCAGTCACCCAGCCAAGACGAAGTGCTCGAAAATCCGGAAGACGAAATTGAAATCGAGACGCAAGTGGCACGACCGGATGCGTTCGCGGTAAACTACAGCCGAATGATTGAGTCTGTAAAAGAAAGATCTGGGTGGAATACGACAGCACATTGCCCTTGGCAGGCTTATTTCGCTGGAGGCACTGGCGAAAAGGATGGAAATCGAGGGCCAGTGTACTCGGAAGAGCTTGGGCTGGCTATTGAAAAATTGAAACCCGGCTTCACATTGCGTGATTTGTGGGAAATCAAAGTCGACTGAGTCGTCCATCGGTCAAAAGAAAAAAAATAATTCCGAAAAGAGTTTCAACTCTAAAATACTAATGTGAATAACATTCATTCTTACCGGTATGTATAAACTTTATTAACTCGTCTCTGTTTGGTATGTAACGAAAACTAGAGTGTACAAACACAGATGTCATTACAACTGCAGTATCTCCGAAGTATCAGCAAAAGCGAAGAAACAATAACTGAGTGAAAAAATGTCACAATAAAGCCCAAGATTTGTCGAAACAAAATCTTTTCAACCTGCATCAAAACTAACATTTGTGAAAAACCGTTTCCCATCCCAGCCACTCAAGAATCATTAACATTTTTTCAACCGTACGATCACACAGAAGAAGGAACCGGCATTCAGAGTACTAGACACAACAACGATGCAAGTTTAGAATAAATTAGTGGAAAGGTGAAAATTCAAAAACCAAACGAAAAGTTATACGCATAAATAGGGTTGGCAAATTGTGAAAAAAATAAGGTATTTTTCCCGAAAAACGGTATTCTTATCGAAGAAAACCAAAACCAAAGGGTTTAAAAAAACATACGATTTTCTCACCGCCAACTGTAGATTTTCACCAGGACTTGTGAACACAAAGCTGATCTTTCAAACAAACAAAACAAGCTTCTTTGGGTTTATTCTGGCGCTGGACGTAGTTTTTATCATCAGAATCAGAAAGTTTTTAGCATCAGAAAAACGTAGTTTTTACCTATGGGTGCGTCGGTTTTGAGGAACCGATTCCAAATAATGTATTGTTTTATCGTTGGGATGACTGCGCTCGTCGTCTCGGTCGTTTCGGTGCAACGGATGCCACTGGCCGGGCCCTCCGCTCACGGCTGTCTGTCCCCCGAGTACAAACACAATGATCAACAAACACTAAAAAGAACAACGGGCACGCATGACTAGGGTTAGGGGGAAAAAAAATCCGGATTTTTTTTTAAATTAAAAAAAAAAATTTTTTTTTTTAAATTTTTTTTACAAGTTAGGTTTGTTCGAAGCGTCTCGTCGAGCTGAGTTCATCTAGACTATTTTCAGAACGATCCGGGAAACTATAAGAGCGAAAATCGTGTTTTATTGAAATTATGTCCATTTCATAGAGGGAAAGTTGCATTTTCAACAGTAAAACAGGGCAATTTTTCACGTGTACTTGAATATTGAACCGTTCTTAGTGGTTCCTCTTTAGAAAATTACCAAAATTTGACTGTGTTCAAAAATTCCTGTTTGCTGTAGCTAAGTCGGCAACCCCTGTCGACCCGGTCGCCCCCCCCCCCCAAGACACTTACTTTCAGGTTCAACCAGCTATGCTATCTGCCACATGGCGAGAGCCCACTCTTCAAATCATCGTATCGAAAACACGTACCATGATTTCGCGATCACGTTGCGGGCAACTGACAGACGCAAGTTTAACACGTTAGTTTAGCTCAGCACGCAAGTTTTAACATGTGGCCATGTTATCGGGTATCTGAAAAACGGTCGTGTGATGTGGTATTAACCAACATCTCCGCTCAAATTGTTTAACAATATATCGCACAACTCCATTGTAGACCTATAACATACGCCAATCAACAAGATATCATGTTCATCTCATGGCCTACCGACTGAAAAACATGTTCTAAGTTGCAAGAAAACGATTTCTGAAACGATATTTCAATTCAGTTAAGTCATTTCAACGCTAAAAATTGACTCTAGAAGTCATCCAAATCGAAAAACATGGAGTACGTCGGTCAAAATGACCAAATAATGACATTTACCTAAGCACACAAAGAAGTTGGGAAGAAAATTTGGTTTGAACTTTCAAAAAATTATGCCATAAATCGAATTTTCAGAGCAAAGTAGAAGAAAAAATTTTCAAATTTTTTTTTAAGTTTGAAAAAAAAATCCAAATTTTTTTTTTAATAAAAAAAAATTTTTTTTTTCAAAGCCCCTAACCCTACGCATGACACTGCATATGCCTCCGTGTCTCAGACCGGGTTTTAAAAAAACGTTTGGTCTTGTGTGCACAAGAAACGTGTGAAGTTACGAAACAAGTGAAAAGATGATATAAAAACTCACAGTCCCAATCCGAAATTGAAAAAAAAACAAAAAACTGAAAAACCGGTTTTTTCTTCCGGTTTTTCCAAGCACAATATTTTGGTCTGAAAAACGCGTATAGAAGATCGTTTTTCCCATGCCAACCCCACATATGAAACAATGAAATGGATAAAGATAACACGTGCTTGGGCAAAAAATTAGTCTGGAACGTTCCTAAAAGCATGATACCGCTACAGTAAGTACAGAAGCACGATTGATTGCAGAATCTGAACTTGAATAGCAACAGTTTTTGAATAGCAAACAAACAAATTTCTCTGCAGTTGCTTGTTTACAGTGCGTGACTGAGAGCAAAGTTGTCTTGTACAACTCCAACAACAAATTACAGGTGTACTTGCACAAACTATTTGTTTCTTTCAATCAATGATAAACGAAGTCCAATTAAAGCCGCTGGATTGCTACGAAATCTTCGATTGGTTATATTCAGCACGTTTGTCAGACGTGAATCATTTTATACGAAACGCAGACCAAATGTCGCCCAACGGTTTCAAGAACACTATGACGCACGATAGATTGTCGGAAGAACCATTGTCCTTTGCGCGCGTTAGCACCAACTCCGACAGTCGGGTGTGTTCTGAAAAAAAACGATAACTGTTATTTGAAAAACCATTCTCCAATCCCCACACACTACAGATCGAAACTTCAAAACAGACGAAACTCGCAATAACACAACAACTTTGTGAATTTCACTGATACGGGCACACATTCGAGGCAGCAAAACGAGCGCATTCATTTACGACATCCGCAATGCGACATAAGAACACTTCAGCCACCACCTGAGCCATCATTGACGCTGCGTTGCCGTCAAATAAAGCAGCATCCATTTTGAGAAGTTATAAACGCGTTTATGCAAAAGGACGCGTTGAAACTGCCATGACACACACGCACACATGCACACACACACACACATGCATAAAACAATCAATAGGCCGCGAATGGACGCGGCAAACACGTTCAGCATATTTAGAAACTTGGCCAAAAATCTTTTTCGCATGGTTCCTGTAGCCAGTTTTAGAAAAGTGAGAAGTTTCGGTTTTGAGGAGCTTTACTAACTTTTTCTCTCCACAAAACACAGGTTTTATAAAAATGAATAGTGAGGAGTTGGGAGTTTTGGTTTTGGGGAGTGAATTTACTCCTCCATTTTTGTTCGGTTCGGTTTTATAAAAGACTCCTCAATTCCGAAACTACTCAAAAAGCTTAGAAGTCAAATTCGGCTTGTAAAAATCTGAGTAGCGTGTTTTTGACAGTTCGGCTTAATTTTGTCACCGGATTTAATGAAAAAAACACGATAATTTTTGGTTTTCTTGCATTCAGACATGGTTTACAAGCAGAAAGAACGACATTGAGAAGGAAAATTCACCGGTAAAAAACGAGTATCGTGCTCTGAGAATTCGGATTGAGGAGTGAATTTTAACACGTGACTTTTTGGTTTCCACTCATAGTTTTTTTCCACTCAAATCACTCCTCACTTTTATAAAACCCTACTCAACTACTCCGCTCAAAATGTCCCCTCACTCGTCACTTGTGAACACCTCACTTTTATAAAACAGCCACTGGTGTAGCAGGCAATTGCGCGGCACGCTGACTTTTGAATATTTTTGCTTTGAGCCATCAAATGAAACAACAACAGTGCTGGATGTCTCCGGAATCACCTTTGTAGAAGTGCTGAATGTCGTTCATTTGGTTGACGAAGTCACATACACACGCGTGCACTTCTTCTTCCTCGAGCACATCCCAGACACCGTCACAGCAGAGCATCAAGCACAACTCTGAGCCATCAAGCGCCAATGAGAGCACGTCCGGCTCAGCGCTCATCACAGGCTTTATTGAGACGTCGCCTGAAACGTTGCACGAAACCAGCAACAAAAAAGACGCTTCGAAAAAACAGCACACCTGAAAATCTAACGAACAAGTGAATAGAACAGACCCAGAGAGCGACTGAGATTGAGAACCCCATTGACGCGCAGCTCGCCTTGCACTGGGAAGCACATGCCACCAGCAGCCGCTATTCGGTCGTACTCAAACTGAAAACAAGTGTGGCTTTGCAAAAGAACGCACGCCTTGGCCCTTCGTCAATCGTCAAGACATGAAAATTATAATGTTGGAGTGAACGTCGCGACAAATGTTGCCCATAAATCTGCTGCACCTCGTTGTCAGGCTTGTGTGCAGAGGTGAGTGTGCGTGCAGATTGAGCATCAATGATCATCGCATGCGAGTCGCCAACCCAAGCAACGTGCAAACTCTGCGAACGCAACAGCGCACACACGGCTGTACAGCCGCTACGCAGTTGCTGAAATAGAAATATGCATGTCAGTACATGCAAACAAATGCACGCTCAAGTCAACGAATTCACCACGTTGCACTTGCCTCGCGTTTGCATTTTTCACAGATGGCCGTGTCGATGGACTTGAAGGCCTCCCTGAGCGCAGCGTCAGCATCCGTTGCATAGCTGGCAGCACGCAGCAGGTGTGTGCCCATGTGCGTCGCAGCGTAGCTCGCAATCTCGCTGCCCGCGTGACCGTCGAACACGCAAAACAACGAATCGCTCTCGAGCGCCTCAAACATGTCACTCACTCACCGGTCGCGTTCACACATCAGCAAGCACATCATTCAACTCGTGCACGTCTCAACAACGTTCGTGTTGCAACAAAAAATCACCGTCACATGTTCGCACGAACCGTGTTTCCATACAGCGGTCTCAGTGTGAGCAATGCGACATGTCTGTCCTCCATGGTGCGTCTCGTGTTCTTCTGCGCGGCCACTGAGAGCGCCAGAGCAGACGAGTGCCACTGCGCACTGGGCGTCTCGGTCGCCACCAACGAGTGGTAGCGCGCCAGTTTGTCGGCGTCACCAGCGGCCTCTGCGATGAATGAACGCAGCTCACGCACGACCGCCTTCGCAAAGTAATCACCGTTCACTTCGTTTTGACGATATTTGTCGTCGAAATTACGAGGCACAATCGAGTCAGAGACGACCGCCAGAAAATCAATGGCAATCGACTGCGCCAACGTCGGTGCCACGTCGCTGCACAGATACAAACACGTAAATTATCAGTGTCTTCTTGAAGAAATTCATTATTTTGACTTGTTTACTTTACTTACTTTAATTACTTTGGTAAACATAACAAAGGAAAATATTCACAAACAAAACACTCACTGGAACTGCAAAAAGTGCAGGCAGAGTTCGTGCGCTTCTTGTTTTGCCTCGTGCCAGACAAGTTTCTGAACGAGTGGCCGAAACGGCAGTGCCGGCTGCGCAGCGTAAGGGGACACATCACCGGCAATCTCTTGCAGTCGAACGCGTAACGCAGCACTGCTCCCACCTGCTGCTGCAACTGCATCCGCCATCGATATCTTCAATAAAACTTGACTTCTTTGACTCTCTTCCATAGTTGTTCCAGAGCCGAGGGGTTGGGGGGGGGGCGATATAGATAGCTGGAGCAAATTTTCTAGATAGATAGATAACTGGAAAATTTTGGGGGGGCCGCGGGGGGGGGCATGTGACTTTGGGGGGGGGCGGTCAAAATTTTGAAATTTGATAGATAGATAGCTGAAACAATAAAAAGCTATAAAAACAGCAAAATAATGCTAAAAATACACTAAAAATCAAATATAAGCGCGTATTTTACCTAAAATTAGCGAAATTTTCAAGAATTACGAGCAAAAATGGTCAATTTTGCTCAAAAATTGACTCATTTTATGTCCTCGAAGACAAAAATTTTCAGATAGATAGCTGGCTGAGAAATTTTTTTGGATAGATAATAGCTGAGCCGAAAAAACCTGTTTGATAGAGATAGATTCGAAAATTTTGGGGGGGGGGGGCAGTAGCGAAAGCGGGACCTCGGGTTAGGGTTAGGGGAAAAAAAAATCCGGATTTTTTTTTTAAATTAAAAAAAAAAATTTTTTTTTAAATTTTTTTTACAAGTTAGGTTCGTTCGAAGCGTCTCGTCGAGCTGAGTTCATCTAGACTATTTTCAGAACGATCCGGGAAACTATAAGAGCGAAAATCGTGTTTTATTGAAATTATGTCCATTTCATAGAGGGAAAGTTGCATTTTCAACAGTAAAACAGGGCAATTTTTCACGTGTACTTGAATATTGAACCGTTCTTAGTGGTTCCTCTTTAGAAAATTACCAAAATTTGACTGTGTTCAAAAATTCCTGTTTGCTGTAGCTAAGTCGGCAACCCCTGTCGACCCGGTCGCCCCCCCCCCCCAAGACACTTACTTTCAGGTTCAACCAGCTATGCTATCTGCCACATGGCGAGAGCCCACTCTTCAAATCATCGTATCGAAAACACGTACCATGATTTCGCGATCACGTTGCGGGCAACTGACAGACGCAAGTTTAACACGTTAGTTTAGCTCAGCACGCAAGTTTTAACATGTGGCCATGTTATCGGGTATCTGAAAAACGGTCGTGTGATGTGGTATTAACCAACATCTCCGCTCAAATTGTTTAACAATATATCGCACAACTCCATTGTAGACCTATAACATACGCCAATCAACAAGATATCATGTTCATCTCATGGCCTACCGACTGAAAAACATGTTCTAAGTTGCAAGAAAACGATTTCTGAAACGATATTTCAATTCAGTTAAGTCATTTCAACGCTAAAAATTGACTCTAGAAGTCATCCAAATCGAAAAACATGGAGTACGTCGGTCAAAATGACCAAATAATGACATTTACCTAAGCACACAAAGAAGTTGGGAAGAAAATTTGGATTGAACTTTCAAAAAATTATGCCATAAATCGAATTTTCAGAGCAAAGTAGAAGAAAAAATTTTCAAATTTTTTTTTTAAATTTGAAAAAAAATCCAAATTTAAAAAAAAAACGAAAAAAAATAAAAAAATTTTTTTTTTAAGCCCCTAACCCTACCTCGGGTGAGGGGGGGGGTGGTTGCCCAATTTTAGAGGGGGGGGGGTCAGGTGCCTTCTAGGTGAGGGGGGGGTGCACGGGCAGCAAATTTTCCTGAGGGGGGGGGTGCACTTAGGGTTAGGGGCTTTGAAAAAAAAATTTTTTTTATTTTTTTTTCGTTTTTTTTTAATTTGGATTTTTTTTTTAAACTTAAAAAAAATTGAAAAATTTTTCTTCTACTTTGCTTTTTGATTTAAAAAAAATCCGGATTTTTTTCCCTAACCCTAGGTGCACTGGCAGAAAAATTTCGTGAGGGGGGGTGCACGGGATCGCACGGGTAATACCAAATTTTTGCCTTAGAAAAACACAGAAATTCTTGTAAAATACAGAATATTTTGTGCAAACAAGCTGCTTGTTTGGTTAGAAACAACAAAATATATGCAGGGACAGACACAAACGTCAAGAAAAATGCAAAAATTACGGTATTTTTGGAAAAAATTGAGAAGAGATTGACCACCGTGAGGGGGGGGTGCGATCCCGTGTTTTCTCGCGGAGGGGGGTGGGGGGGGGGAGTCTAGTACCCGTGTCGAGGTAAAGGGAAGGAGGGGAGGGGGGTACACGGGTATCTGCCCGTGCACGGGCAGGATTTTCGGCTGAGGGGGGGGTGGACGGACCCCCCCCCACCCCCCCGCACTTTCGCTACTGGGGGGGCCGGCCCCCCCAGCCCCCCCCCCCTAGAACAACTACAGTCGAACTCACTAAAATGTGGAATCAGCTGATTGGTCGACCAAGCGGAGGCTGCTCACACTCCGCACCGTTCTTTTTTCGTGGATTTGGATTTTATTGAAACGTGTTTTTATGAATTTCCAGCACTCTTTTTGTGCTAAAAATAAACTTAAAGGTTAGAGACCGCGAAAATTTTTATTCCACAGCTCAACTCAAAATGTATTTTTTTGTTTAATGACGACGACGACGTCGTCGCTTAATTTTTGCGTGTGGACTGGAAAATAAAAACCTGAAAGGAGTGAGCTGTGCATGGTTTGCTGCGTGCACCAAGTAAATGAACACAGCAGCTTACCAAAAACAACTTGAAAACGAAAAAAATGAAAAATGAAAAAAGCAAAGTCGTCGTCGTGTCGTCGTCGTCCGCGAAGTCGGAACGCATTTTTTTTAATTGCGGACGCATGTCGATCGGTCAGCTAGGAATGAAACCCCCTTCAGCTGGCTACACAGCGCACTCATTTCAGGCTTTTGTCTTTCAGTTCACACGTAAAAATTAAGCGACGACGTCGTCGTCGTCGTCGTCAGTAAAAAATGCATTTTGAGCTGTTGAATTAAAAAAATTGAATTTCGCAGTTCTACAACCCTTTGAGTTTATTTTTAGCATGAAAACGGTGCTGGAAATTCACACTCATTCAAAAAAAAACACGTTTCAATAAAATCCAAATCCACGAAAAAAGAACGGTGCGGAGTGTGAGCAGCCTCCGCTCGGTCGACCAATCAGCTGATTCCACATTTTAGTGAGTTCGACTGTATGCTCTCTTCATTCCATTCGGTCAAGTTTTTCAAAATGCCGTCTGTCCGTAGGAAAATCTGATAATCGACAAACAAGTGCATTCGAACCGCGCTGACGCGCGCGCTGAGTTCGAATATTGCACTTTCAGAACTAAATAAAGCCCTTAAAATTGGCCAAATCATGAAAATTATCATCCAACGTCAATTTCGATTTGTATACATACTTAAAAGTGATTTTTTTGATTTCTGATAAATGGTTGCTTGCAATGAGTCGTTGTAGGTCCTAAACCTAATCCTATCCTAATCCTAAGCGAAGCCTTTTTTATAAGGTGAAAATGATCAATTTAGTTTTTGCATTTTTTTCTTTCCTGTAGGGCAGGGGCCACCGCTACTGCACATGCACCTGTTTTAATAATGATGCATTACGCCGAAGACTTGGGGAGTGGGGGCGTACACCCCCAGATAGGGTTAGGGGCTCGCAAAGCTTCATTATGATATGCACCTGCCCCGCATCCGCATTGCTCATTGCTCATGATCCACTGGCGCGCATGCACACGCTCCGCACTCAACATAAACTCGTTCAAAACGCAGTTATGTTCATTCTTGCTTTCTTAAAAAGGCTTGGCTTAGGTTAGGATTAGGTTAGGAACAGGTTTTGCTTAAGATTAGGCTTTGGTTTGGTTTTTAGGTTTAGGTCCGTTTTAGCAATGTCCGAGAACATCCAATTGTGGAGCGTGAGTTAACTGGAGCGTGATATCATAAAACGTGCCAACCTTAGGGGCTTTGAAAATTCTTTTTTATTTTTTTTCGTTTTTTTTAAATTGGATTTTTTTCAAACTTAAAAAAATTGAAAAATGTTTCTTCTACTTTGCTCTGAAAATTCGATTTATGGCATAATTTTTTGAAAGTTCAAAATTTAAAAAAAAAATTTCAAAAATCAAAGTTGTGCTAAATCAATCAGGGAGTCCGAAGAACCACATATGATATGCAAGCGCCTCCCGAATGACTCCCGTATAACGGAACTTTGCAGATTTTGTTTTGGTGACCTCAATTACCCCTTTTCCAAACCGTCGCCATGCCTCTTCTTGTGTTTTGACCTCCAAAACGTCACTAATTGTCCCCCAGCTAAGCTAATGCTAAAGTGAAGACAAACATACCTCCTTGAAATTCGATCAATTCTTCTGATGATGTCGCGACGACACGACACGAAGCAGCAACCAGACAACGTAGCGCTTGCAAACGAAGCAGCGAGCACAATCGGACGCTCTGCGAGGCGAATCGTCACCTTATCTGCATCGGAAATGGTAGGCCAAGCTTTGGGACGCTCAAAAACTTCATCGCAGATGTTGTCGAAGCCTAAAATCAGTCGGTAAAACGGTCCAAAATCGACAAAATCCCAAACAATCAAGCATATTAAAGAAAAATTTTCGAATTTAAAAAATCGGCATTTTTGTTTTTTTAAATCACTTTTTTAATTCGATTTTTGTTTAACAACCCTACTCAGAGCACCAGAGACCTCCACGTGGGGGACACGCGACACCCACGATCCACTCCCTAAAACCTGACACTGGACCACCCACACCTCCCTCAAAATTTCCTCGACATCCCCCCACCCTCAGCCCCCACCCCCCCCCTACCTGGACCTAAGTTACAGCGACACCCCCAAAAATTTTCTCGGACCATCTAAAAATCATGAATTTTTGCTCAAAAATCATGATTTTTTGTTTCTAAAATCTATAATATAAGCTGAATATACAGTATGTTAACTTGGCAGGGTGATCACAAAAACAACGTCAATAAATAAAACGGCTGGTATTCAGAACTGAAGCAATCTCTTGAGCTGAAACTTGCAACCATGAAAGAAATGTAGTTGCTATTTGTTGTGTTAAAATTTCAGTTAAAACGGTCAACGCTATTACCGTATTACCTATATTAAACCCCCCCCCAAATTAAACCCCCCCCAAAAAAATAAACCCCCACCCCCTCGACAAGTTTCCAAATAAACCCCCTCCCCAAAATAAACCCCCATGGGGGTTTATTAAAAACCTGTTTGAAACACATACCTAGCGAATTCAGTGGCTGAGAAGTTTCTGCGACTTTTTTGCCTGTCATGCAAGGTATTTTTGCATTTTTCAACAAACCCGCACCCCTCGTATTTTTTTGTAAATAACCCCCCCCCCCCCAAAAATAACCCCCCCCCCCTAAAATAAACCCCCACCCCCAGAAGTCGCTGAAAAAATAAACCCCCATGGGGGTTTATTAGAGGTAATACGGTAGTCCAGCACAAAGACCATTGGAACCTTCGATTAGCGAGGAGGGTTCCGGGTTTAGGGAGGGTGTCACGAATCTCACTAACCCCTCGCCCACCCCTCCATGGAGCGCAACTTCGTGCTAAAGTAGGGGGTACGCCCCCCTCATCTTCTACTTTGCTCTGAAAATTCGATTTATGGCATAATTTTTTGAAAGTTCAAAAATTAAAAAAAAATTTCAAAAATCAAAGTTGCTAAATCAATCAGGGAGTTCGAAGAACAACATTTAATATGCAAGCGCTTTTTGAATGGCTCCTGTTTGGCGGAACTTTCCAGATCTTGCTTTGGTGACCTTATTTACCTTTTTTCCAAACCGTTACCTTGACTCTTCTTGTGTTTTGACCCCCAAAACGTCACTGATTGTCCCCCGCCCCGCTCAAACGAAAACAAACATACCGGCTTGAAATTCGATCAATTCTAATGATGTCGCCGTCGCGACGACACCACACGAAACAGCAACCAGACAACGTAGCGCTTGCAAACGGAGCAGCTCGGACACTCAGAATTCAGATTGGTGGGACGCTCAAAAACTTCATCGCAGAAGTTGTCGAAGCCTAAAATTAATCGGTAAAAATCAAATAGTCGGTAGGGTTGTTAAAAAAAACAAAAATCGTCATTTTTTGTTTGTTTTTTATTTTTTTTTAAATTTCAAAAATCAAAGTTGTGCTAAATCAATCAGGGAGTTCGAAGAACCACATATGATATGGTATGCGCAAGCGCCTCCCGAATGACTCCCGTATGGCGGAACTTTGCAGATTTTGTTTTGGTGACCCCAATTACTCTTTTTCCAAACCGTTGCCATGCCTCTTCTTGTGTTTTGACCCCCCAAAACGTCACTAATTGTCCCCAGCTAAAGTAAGACAAACATACCGCCTTGAAATCAGTGGCCAGTTCTATAAAAGTGAACAGTTGAACAGTTGAATAGTGAACAGTGAACAGTGAATTTTTGAACAGAACAGTTGAATAGTGTTCTATAAAGGAAAAAAGTGAACAGTAAAATTTTGAAGAGTAAATTCTGAACACAGTGAATTTTGAATGGTTGAATAGAAAAGAAACAGAAACAAAGAAACGTGTTTCTTTTGGTTTCCTTTTTTGTTGATTCTTATGAATCTTGAAATTGAAGTTGAAATGAGCGATCAACTTATCTGTTAAAAATTTTGAACTCAATAACGCCGGGTTCCAGTTTTGTCGTCAAGAACGCCACCGCACACGATGGAAAATCAATCGACGAACTTCATTTACTGCTGAATGGAGCGGAGTCTGAATTTTTGACGAAATGGCTGAAGAAATTTGAGTTTCTTCAACAAGAAACTCAGTTGTGCTTGTGCAGGTGAGTTTTCTCACTTTACAAATTCACAAAACTGGGCATATTTTGGGCAGGGTGCAATTCTTAACCAAGTTCAACTGATCTTGGCGACTTTGTCGGCTGTAGGTCGATCCGGTACCGGTCGATCCGGTACGGTCGATCCGGTGCCGGTCGATCCGGTACCGGTCGATCCGGTACCTGGCAATTTTCTAGGGCGGTCGATCCGGTACCAGGTCGATCCGGTACCAATTGAAATTTTCAGCTGTTTTACGGGTTTTTAGCGCTCAATTCGTTATGTTTTCGATTTTTCTTTGGTTGATTGTTGATACGATTGTTGATGATACGATATGAGACGACGACGACTTGCGACACTTGGTTGGTTTTGGGAATCGTAATCTGATTCTGAAAAAAGCAAAACAAGTGTACCTAGAGATGTCAAGAAAAAAAAATTTTCTATTTTTTTTCTTTAAAAAAAAAAATTTTTTTTAAATTTTTTTTTTTTAAAATGAAAGTTGTTCAGAATTTTTCAGGGAGTCCGAATATCACCATCTGAGGAGCCACCGACTTACCATATGATTATGACCCCCACTCATATGGGAGGAGGGTGAAAATTTCAGACTTGGTTTCGGCGACCCCATTTTCCCACCGACGACATCACGTCTCGTGTTTTGCCTCTCAATTCACCTCAAATAACACGGAAACAAGTTTAACAACAAACCGGTGTGATCATGCTGACGACACGACACAAATTAAAAAAAAATTTTTTTTGACCCTTACATCTCCAAGTGTACCAAATGTTTTTTTATTTTCTGAACTATTTTCCAGAAGAATAAAGCTCCAAGACGGTGAAAATTTGCAAAATTATCAGCTCAGCAAGAAAAGGAGAACAAAATAAAAATATGAAGACTGATTCGGTTCTCTTTTGGAGTTGAGGAAAAATGTCTGTTGTTTTTATTTTCATATTTCCCGCGAAAAAACCTGCGGTAAAATGTTTCAGACATCAGATAAAATGAGAGAAACGAAGAAAAATGGAAAACAAATCAGAAACAAATCGAATTGAATGCCAAAACAGTTGAAAATTTCAATTGGTACCGGATCGACCGAGTACCGGATCGACCGAGTACCGGATCGACCTGGTACCGGATCGACCGGTACCGGATCGACCGTACCGGATCGACCGGTACCGGATCGACCGCATGCCGACTTTGTCTTTATTGATGTTTTTTTATTGTTTTGAAATTAAAAATCGGAAAATTTGCATCATTAACAGTCATTTTAAATTGGTTTTGCCAAGTTTTGGTTTGTCACTCCTTCGTAAAAAAATTAAATTTTGACTAAATTTTCTATTTGACAGCTTGAAACCAACAAAAATTCATTGATCTGCTCAAAAAATTAAACATGGGCTGAAAATGGTGCGCACCACCAACATAAAGCTTGGGTGTTGCACTCCACAAATCATGTGGAGAACAGATGAATGACAGCGAGACTAAAACCCATGCAGAGACACAAAATTTCACGCCGTCTGCTTTTAATTTTTCTTAAAAAACATAAATAAACCATACTTTACCTTTTTTCAGTTGAAATCTGCTGGAAAAATGACTTTTCAAACTTTTACAAGTCTCTTTTGACTTGTAAGATTTTTGTGAATAGTTGAACAGTTGAAGAGTCTTTTATAGAACTGAGCAAAAATGAACAGTGAAATTCACTGTTCAAAACACTATTCACTGTTCACGTTTCACTGTTCACTTTTCACTGTTCACTATTCACTTTTATAGAACCCGTTTTCTCGCTGAATGGTGAAAAAGTGAATGAAAATGTTCAACTATTCAACTGTTCAATTTTTATAGAACTGGCCACAGATAACCACGAAAAACAAAAAAAAACTTTATTAACGGCATAAAATCTGTTGGTACACAACACCCTACATTCATGCCGACCCAACCCAACCCGTTCCATAAATCACACCGTGCGGTGTTTTCATCGGTGCGGTGTTTTCATCGGTGCGGTGTTTTCACCGCTGCGGTGTTTTTAGCAGGGTTTTTTTGACGCAAAATCGTGCGTCAATGACGAAAAATAATTTGGGCTGACGCAAAAAAATTTGACCGTTTGCGTCAGCTGACGCAAACAAATTTCGAGGACGTCATAAGGCCATTTTTGGGTTATTTATGCACTGATTGAAAATTTTTCCGCGCCTTCGGCGCAGACCACGGACTTCTCATAATTTTGTCTGACAATGCATATCAAGCAAATGTGATGGATGGCATGGTCAGCTGATTCATCGTTTGTTTTCAATATTGTTGTTCAGTGTTATGTTGACGGTTCGATGTTACAACACAGTGGCGTATATTGTTGTTTTGACCGTTTCTAGGTTCGCCTAGCACCGTTCCTGAGCTAGCTTCCACCTAGCTGCACCTTTTGTTCGCTCCGTTCTGTTTCTAATCTGAACTAAACAAGTCTGAACAGGTGTCGTCATAGAAGCTCTACAGATCTAAAAATCAAGTCTAGAAACTGAAAAGCCATTACAAAAAGCCTAGGCCCCGTAAAGCTTTGTTTCTGCACAGCAGGGGTTGTCAAATGACAAAATCGCCTTTTGTTTGACAACAGGCGTCAAAAACGCTACTTTTAGTGATGAATGACGCAAAAAATATTGCTTCTTTATCGTTATTTGTTCGATTTAGACTGGTATCATATTGACGCAAGAAAATTTGTGCTGACGCAAAATTTTTTGACCGTTTGCGTCAATTGACGCAAGAAAAATTTGACGAAAAAAACCCTGAGTTTTTAGCAATTACCTGCAATCAGTACCGAACACGAGGGGGTGGGGTACACCTAGACATGTAACGGTCAAAATTTTTTTTTTATTTTTAAAAAAAAGTAAAAAATAAGCATTTTTATTTTTATTTTTTTATTAAAAATTTTTGAAATTTTTTCTTTAATGTGCCCTGAAAATGCCGTTTTCGGCATAATTTTTCGAAAGTTCAACAAAAATTTTTTTTGACTTTACCTTGTCACTTAAGTCTTCAACGCTGCAGGTGGTATTCTGGATCGATTTATCGACTGTTTTCAGCCTTGGTGAGTGATGATCGACTCGCGCATTGAAGTACTTGAGCGTCGCAAAGGCTCGTTCAACAAATTCCGATGCCGCTAAGGTGAGATAGAAGCAGAGAACTCACATTTATGCATCGTTTTTCAGGATCTCGAAAGGTCGAAATTGCACTGTCTGCCACTGCAAGCTTCGTTGGTTGCTCGTTGCTGTTTCGCCTCGTGTCGTCAGCATGATCACACCGGTTTGTTGTTGAACTTGTTTCCGTGTTATTTGAGGTGAATTGAGAGGCAAAACACGAGACGTGATGTCGTCGGTGGGAAAATGGGGTCGCCGAAACCAAGTCTGAAATTTTCACCCTCCTCCCATGA
>JASANC010000048.1:0-24557 GCA_030248135.1 Theristus sp. LFF4_11 | reverse complement strand
CCGAACGTGTTTTACCACCGAAAAGAGAAAGCGAAAGCAACCGCGCCCCCGCACACGCACCGGGCTCGCACATGTCGTCCGCGATCTCCTCCGACCAAGTGCCGTCCGCCTTGCAAACGGCGATGTGCTTGCCCGTCTGATAGACTCCATCAGCCGTGCGCAACAGGAAACCGTCGCCGCACGGACCGGTCTCCCATTCGGTGCCAACCTACAGGAAACGAAACAAACGCGGTGTCGTTGTCTTTTTTAGATTGTCCACTGAGAAGAAACACACAGCCACACTGGAGGAGTTGCTATTTCGAAACGCACTTGCTGTGTTATAAACACGTGCACGGATCATGTTTAGTTGCGATAGGTACGGAATGGCCGAGTAATTATGGCAGCTTTTTTTCAGGGTGGGGTAAGCGCGCGAAATTTGAATGAAGAAAAAAAGCCGTTCAAAAACCCATTTGTGTGCGAAAAGTGACGTGTTTTAATACTATCTAATGGATTCTTCGTGCTATCATGATCATTCTTTCTCCTTTGCACATATGAAGATTGAGAATTCTGTCTTCATTTTCTGAAAAAGACAACTCCTAGTCTGCGACTGATCCGCCTTGATGGACTGCCTTATCGGTTCAGAAGCCGTTCTGTACCGCCACTTTAGCAATCGCTCAACGACAAAACTCCGAAAACGAGGCAAGAAAAAAAGAATTGTAACACAAGCAAAATGACACGGACGATGAAGCGGGCGGAGACAGTCGAGGCCGCCAGTGGCCGGCGTCGGAAACGGCGGGGCAACGTCCGGCAGCACGGCCGCATCTTGCATCGCCTGCGGTTGAAACGCTGCGTGAAGTGAAGTGAACTGTGGCTTTCTTTTCGAATGTGTCTGGTTAAAATGACGCACTAATTGCGTGTTTTTGAGGTTTTTGCGTTTGTCATAGTTCAGCAAGCAAACCGAACTGTCCGTTTCGCTATTCGCTTGCATGACAAAATACGTGAAAAGGAGAACCAAACTGAAAATCTGGTGAGAAACACATTTCTGCGGTCTGACGGTGTCATTGCAGAATGTTCGTTGAAATCGGTCACTTCTTTCGCAGATTGCCGAGCATGCAAAAGCAAGAAGAACGACCGCAGCGAGCTGGGTTGAAATGAAACAGCCCGCGTTTGTGTGCGTAAAATTTTTTTGCTTGCCACTCCCCGCTCCCCGTTCTTGCTAGTACTTTCGCGAGAGAGAGAGAGAGAGCTCTGTGGACTGCGAAAGAACGTGACAGGTTTCTGCAAACATACTGTACAGTGGTACGGTACGGGTACGGGTACGTACTTGTGATGCAGTTGAAGTCGGGCACCACATAAGTGGTCGGCTGCCAGGTGGACGCGAGATCGCACGTTACGGTCTGCGCCGGCTCGACCGTGACCGTGGTGTCGTCGATGAACAGACGCTGCCCGGCCGGACAGTCCGCCTTCTGGTCGGTGCCCGGAAGCACGCGGTCGCCAAGCTGCAAAGTCGTGGAAAGTTTTTTTTTCGATACTGTCACTTCACACGCTGCGCTGCAGGCCAGGAGCCAGTTTTAGGAGGCCACCCCTCTTCTGCATATATGATGTTGGCTTAGCCAGGCAGAAATGCAGAGAACCACCATACAAATTGGTTTATCACAAAACGTTAGCAGTACAACAGTGCGACACCACTGAGTGCCAAAATAAATTCAATAACACAATCAACTAATTTCAGTTCACTCACACGACGTTGAAGAGCAGACATTGGTGAGTCAGTTTTAGGTCGAACAACGAAACTGCGATGCTTCCATATTCCATGAAAGGGTTCAGTGGTGTAGGACTATTGGACTATTGAATGAGCTTTTATAAAACTGGCCCCAGTTCATATACGGCTAGCCTGACGTATGCTGACGTACGTGCTTGTTCGGGACTGTTTCGACAGAAATTCAAACCTTGTATCTGGTGACGATATCGTGCGAATCAGTGTGCGTTGCGTTGCCTCTGTCAGCCAATTCGCACGCTGAAAAACACAACAACAAACAAGAACATCCGAGTGTGAACCCGATGATGTTTCTAACTCTTCAGTCTACAGTGGGTCATCATTCAAATTGCATGTTATATAATGCCGTGGCTCAGTACGGGTTTTGCAAGTCCTCCCACCAATTAGGCTTCACAATCAAAGTTGTAAAGTAACAACGCCATTGGTGCTTGAAACGGCGCTGCGATTGGTTGCACCAAATAGTGAGCCCAATTGAAAATCATATCCAACCAGCTGATTGCCTATGATTTACAGTTGTTTCAGTAGAATCGTCTTTGGAATCGTAAATTACAATCGTTTCTTTCCGACCAAAACAAAAAAAAACCGTACTATTCCAACAAGCGTCGACGACGATGTTAGGGAGCGACCATTTGCCATTGAACTGACAGGTCGACACCCGGTCGGTCGTCTGCAATGTGGCAACGTAAACTTATTTAAACGTGTTGGATCAGAATATATTTATGAAAGCTAACGCTTTATAAGACCCCGTCCCACTCATAAGGTTGTCACACAAATTTTCACTTTTTTTCAGAAATTTTTGATTTTCTAATAATATAAGGAGACCTTACGGTAATTCATGATTCTGTGTGCTAGTGCTAGGCAGAAACAATCCACATAATAGCACGAAAAAGCAATTCGTTTAAAAAAACACGTCAACTTTGGCGCGCAGTTGGGCTTCTGAGCGTCGTTATTCTTTTATTCAAATCTGGCGCGCTCCTTGCACCCTGAAAAAAAGCTCTGCCAAGTTTACTCGATTATTCTGTACCTGTAATATGTTGTCCAAGTCGTTCGCGAGCAGCTGCTTCCCGGGATCAAAGTCGCACGTGGCCGTGTAGGTCGACTGCGGCGACGCGAACGGCGCCGGAATGACGGTCGGCTGCGCGAGCACGATCGCGATCTCGACGTCGTTCGCCGGTGCAGACGCAGCGTCCACGAGGCGCTCGCACACTGCAACGCGTTGTGTTCTGTATTTCCTATGTTTTTATTGTGTTTCGGCTTTTCTGTTCGCTACCATTGTTCTCGTGCCGTTGATATGTTGTTTGCGCGAACACAATGTCCTGAACCAAAGTCCTGACGCCAAACGTTCCCCTTTCCACATGGAGGCATATCGGGATAACCTCGAAGTTATGCGAATTCGAGAGTCGTTTTTTTGCGGTGGTTTACAGTGTATGTGTTTGGATTCATCCATCGCGCAAAACAACAACAACAACAACAACAACAACAACAACAACAACAACAACAACAACAACAACAACAACAACAACAACAACAACAACAACAACAACAACAACAACAACAACAACAACAACAACAACAACAACAACAACAACAACAACAACAACAACAACAACAACAACAACAACAACAACAACAACAACAACAACAACAACAACAACAACAACAACAACAACAACAACAACAACAACAACAACAACAACAACAACAACAACCAACTACAAATAATGTAACCGACCACTGATGCAGTTCAGATCCTTGACGGTCGGCACGTCCCAGGTGCCGGCGGCCTGGCACACGGCGACGGCAGGCGCTGCCACGATGGCGGTGCCGTCCCAGAGCTGTTGGTAGTCGAAGCGGCACGTGGCGATCTGCTTACCGCCCACCTCCATCAGGGTGTTCGCTGCAGCAGTGGAGAGGCAGAGAGTGCTCGTCCATCACATGAGTTTTTTTTATAACATACAGGCGAACTCGAAATGATAGGCAGTCAGCGGATTGGTTGGTGATCAACACGTGTTGCGTGCTTTACATGTGTATGTGCAGGCATTGCTGTGGGGGCGGAGTCCGTCCTACACAGAAAGCGTATATTGCACGTGATCACCAACCGATCAGTTGATTACCTCTGGAGTTTTGAATTCGACCGTGGTGAAAAACAATTGAGTAATTATGTATTTCGAAAACAATTCGTCACGTTTTTTTGTTAGGTCCAGAAGAAAACCAACAAAGGAAAAAACGAACACTTGAATCGAGTGCCCTCATAGGTGAACGTCGCATTGCCAGGCGCTGGCAAATCAATTGGGCAAGCTGAAAGAAGAATCGATGTTTCGTAATAACTGCTTTTGTTTGAGCATAGAAAAAATACAGTCAAGCTAACAATATTGAGAGGAAAGGAAAACGTTTTTTCAATCAGGCCAAACAAAAAACTTTGAATTGGGGCGCATCAGGTTACTCGAAGCAATTTCAATTTTTTCAGCGCTTTATCACCATACCTTTGTTCTATTCCATTCCACATCAACAATACTCACCGTTTTTTCTGGGTTGACTGACCCTTGTTTGAAGAATAAATAATGATTTTTAATAGTTTCCATGAAACAAAAACGAATGCACGTTTCGGTCGGAAAAACCAAACAGAACAAAACAAACTTTGGTGACACTGATCGTCGACAATGCCCGGTATCGTCCAACTGCCGTCCGCCTGACACGTCGAAACACGATCCGTCAATCGGGCCTTCAATTTTATTCGTGATACAAAATTGAATACGGTATTCGTTGAAGCAAGCACTGAATTTCTTTGGTTTTTTTTGTGGAAACAAGATATATATTTCAAAAAAACTTCAGTCGTTTATTTTTTGTGAACAGATCGCTGACCGCTTTGAACGGCGTCCCCAGGAGCCAGGAGGTCAGAGAAGCAATTACGGAGCCACGGGTTTTTTTTGGAACTGGTGCACTGGGGAGTGAGATGAAAAACAACTATGCAATAAAAACAGCCCGTTTTTCAACAGACTTCTCCGACGCTTGTTCACCTGCGTCTTGTCGCCCTCCGGGTAGAGCACGAAGTTGTTCGCGTAGTCGCAGGTCGCCGTGTAGGTGGAGCCGAAGAATGCGGCCGGAGCTGGCGCCGTTGGCGGCGTTGGCGTCAACGTGGTCGACACGTCAATGTCAGGTGCGGTCGTGCTGGCGTCTGTCAGTTGTGCGCACACTGCAAATAGCTGCATTTTGTTTCGGTGTTTCGTTCACCGTTGTCGCTTTCCTATCTTTTTTTCTAAACTGACAACGACTGAGAAGAAGCACCGAACGGTCGAATTCTTGGAGCACGAATACAATGAAACAAATTATATGCTCGTTCGAAAATCCACTGGAAGTGCGCAAAACGAAAAGAATATGCAAAAACTTGTGTCACTCAGTCCGTGTTCCGGTTCGGTAAGTGCTTTTTGCAGTCGCCATTTTTTCATGCTTTCTCAGCAAATCAAACAAGCAGAAAAGCAATCCGCTTGCCAACTCCTCCACACCAACCAACCAACCAACGAAACGCGCCAAAAAACAACCCTCTATTAACGACCGGCCAATCGCCAACAAAGCTGCCAGAGTTCTGCTCATATTAGTCATGAAACAACTCTACAAGAAACAACTGAAAAAACACTCCAACGAGAGCAGCAAACGCAAACCAACACGGAATACAGTCCAACGTCGCCGTTACAGGGTCGGCGAACGCTCCGTTGGCGCATACGGCCGTCTCCGGCTCCGTGTGCAGCGCGGTGCCATCCCAGAGGAACATGTTGTCCGTCGGCGTGCCGCAAACCGCCTGCAAACCACGCAACTAGCACTCGTGAAAAAAACCGTTTTTTTTTGAAAAAAATTTCGCATGCCAATGAGCGAACCCTCACAAAAACACACAACATTTTGAAGTGGAACGCAAACAAAAAACACTCATCGCACTTGATACGATCCGCCCTCTGCGGCGAGTGTGTTGCCAACGAACCAGCTGTCGTGCTGATGCGGCACGTCCGTGTTGAATGTCGCGTTGCCGGTCGTCGCGAATGGACAAACTGCAAAGGACGACAACAACAGACGTTTACAAACTGGGAGTCTGCTCTGTGCTCATAAGAAGCGCTACAACAGTGCAATATTGAATGGTCGGAATCACACCGCCTTCAGTGGACTGGCAGACCATGGTTGCACAATGGACTTCACCACAATCCCTATTTCAGTCGGACGTGAACCACGGTCACTGAGGAAAAACAGTTTTCAATGTTGCCTGTCGGGTGGTCGATTTTCTTGAACAGTTTGGTTTTCTTGGAAATAATATATTTGCCACATGGCAACAAAAAACTAAGGTGTTCAAGGCGTTGCATAATCCTGTGTTACCCTGATGAACAACGAAACATTGTTCACACATGCGAATGTGCACTCCGCATTATACGATGTTCCTCAGCAGGTGTTTACCGGAGTTCTTGCGTGTTGTTTTTCGCGAAACACGAAACTGGAACACTTACGGAGCACACAGTTGTGCGCGCTGATGTCGACACTCCACGTCTCTGTCGCCGCCATGCACGTGGCAGTGACGGTTGAGTCAATGTGATTGGTGCCGTCGTGCAGACGATGCGTCGCAAAGTTGCACGTCACCGACTGCGTGCTGCCAGCTGGCGTCTCGGTGCCAGCGACGCCAGCTGGCGAGTAAGTGGCGTTGCCGTTCTCGGCCGGATACTCGCACGTCGCTGCATGCAGGTCGTTCGGTTATTTGTCTGTTTGTTTTTTCTCTCAATACTGCGACTCAATACGAGCATACAATGGAACTGTTTAGTTATTCGCTTCAGAACTGGTTCACGCGCGGCGATTCAAAACTGCCGAAGTGTCCCATGCTGAATTGAGATAACGATTGGCATACTGAGGTACAGTCTATACAATACAACTACCTGGTAGCTGATTGGGTGAGGTGATCATGCATTCTGTGCAAACCAAAGTTCGCCCCCAAAGCAGTCCATGCACAGAACGCATGCATCAACCAATCAGCGAGTTGGACATGTTATTGAGTCTCAGACATGTTTACTAGATACTGTACAATGGGGTCACTTGAACTGGCGTGTATGTCGAGCCGAGCCCGTCACTCAACCAACCAAGATAGCAGTACTCCTCGAGCGTGTTCGGATCTTGCCAGTCGGTGACGTTGGTCGTCGTGTCCGTGACGCAGAGATTCGACTGTCGCAGACTGGAGTTTGTCGTGTAGGGCGTCTGACAGGCGACGTAGGCGGTCGAGCCGGCCGGCACCGGATTGTTCGTCACCGAGTACGTGACGACCGTGTTTGGAATCGTGAATCGCGCGCACGTCGCTGAGACTGTTGCCATGGAAAGAGAGAAACACGCAGATGAAACAGAAACGATGGATGGCGATTTGCTCGGTAAAACCGGTTTTGACTTCAAGATTTAAAGATTTTACAAGACTGCTGTAATTTTTTTTAAATGACACAATAAATGCCAGTTTTTTAATCTATGTACAATGGAGATAACGTGAAAGAGAGCCGAAACGATTGCACTGGGTCTAAATGTTGGTGAGCCAGAGGTTAGTGTCATTTGATCACCATGGAAAAAACTCCCTTTCATGCGAGTCGAGTTTGAAACAACGCACGAAAAATGATCACGTGACGTCCGGTCACTATTTCCTGAAAAAACCTGACAATCGTCGCTAAAAAGCCGAAATGCTTTTCAAACCAAAATTGCCGAGCCCAGCGCCAAGCAGCGTCAACGGCGCCAAGCTCGCCGCGATCATGCCGACGAGCCCGAGGGTCGCCGAGCCCTTCAGCGAGTCGTAGTCGTACAGCTCCGGATTTTCGATGCCCGAAATGTCGTAGCCCTCCGACAACAGTCGACTGACCGGATCCTTGTCGGCCAGTTCGAACGGTTGCACTCGGTCCGGCACCGAGCCGTCGCCGACGCTCTGCGGCTGCTGCGGCGGCTGCTCCCACGGCAGTTGCTGTTGGGGACTGTGTGATAAAGTTTTAACGATTTGAATGATTACGTTTTTGTAAACTGTGAAATAGTGATTCACCCTATAATTGTTAAACATCTTTCGAAAAAACGGTCGTCATCATACCTCGACTGGCCAGACTGGCCCGGTTGCGACTGTCCCGGCTGTTGTTGGCCGGGCTGCTGTTGGCCGGGCTGCTGTTGGCCGGGCTGTTGCTGTCCGAGCTGCTGTTGTCCGGGCTGTTGTTGTCCGGGTTGCTGTTGTCCGGGCTGTTGTTGGCCGGGCTGTTGTTGTTGTCCCGGTTGCTGCTGCTGTTGTTGCGGCTGTTGATCCCACGGACGATTACGATTGCTGGTTTGCTGTTGTTGCCGTGAGGGTTGCTGTTGTTGCTGTTGTTGTTGTTGTTGACTCGGTCGTCGATTCTGCGCTCGCATTCGTTCCTCCTTCAGCTGCTGCTGCTGTTCCTCCTGCTCGCGTAGGCGTTGCTCCATTTCGTCGTCCATCGGCGAACGGTCCTGTGTCGGAGAAGGAACGTGGTTTTTTTCTTGATATGGGTCGATTGAATTTTCCACCGGATAACGAAGGTGAAAACTTTTTTTTACAATCGTTAGAAACCGTCACCGATAAATTTGCTACTGACTAATTTGACAACACATGTACATATGTTGTATAGTATAAGAACATACGTGTACTAAACTCGTTTTAGTAACAGCTTAGTGGCAGAATTCGCAGGAACAACGCTTTCTCAACGAATTTCACACCCACATGGCAGCGGATAATATGGGGGAGAGGCGTGTCCATGCGTGAAGCGCAAAAGGCAGCCCCGCCCACTGGTTACCGTATTACCTCTATTAAACCCCCCCCCCAAATTAACCCCCCCCAAAAATAAACCCCACCCCCTCGACAAGTTTCCAAATAATTCCCCCCCAAAATAATCCCCCATGGGGGGTTATTGGAAACCTGTTTGAAACACATACCCAGAAAAACAAACACATAAACAGTAAATTCAGTGGCTGGTTGCAGTGAAAATGATGAAATTGTGCTACCAAAGGCCCCAAATGGATGAGTTAATGGTAATTTCATTACAAAAAGCTGTTGTAAAAAGAAATTTCTATGTAGAGTAGAAGTTTCTGCGACTTCCTTCCTGCCATGGAAGGTATTTTTGCCATTTTGCCCACCCCTAAAAATGGTTTCCAAATAAACCCCCCCCCAAAAAATAAACCCCCCCCCCAAAAAAAAATAAACCCCCACCCCTAGAAGTCGCTGAAGAAATAAACCCCCATGGGGGTTTATTAGAGGTAATACGGTACATGCTGCAGGTTCCGGACCCGATAACCCAGAATCAATCTGGGCAGGCTTATCTTAACAAGATAAACAACAAAAAACAATCAATACGGCGTCGTTGTCGTCGTCGTGTTTGTGGTCCTCCTCCGAGCCGTGGCGCTCCTCGCGGCACGCCTGTAGCGCCGCCCGTCTGTCCAGTCGGTAGAAGTCGTTCGGGCCGACACGACACAGCGAGACGATCATGATGTTGCGTTTGCTGCAGATCAGTTAAACTGATTTTTGCTGGAACTATCAAGAGCGTTTGCAAATGGGTGGCAGATGCCCCCCCCCTCCCCGAGCCCGACCCACTAAGATCCAGAGAATGTTGCTTGCTTCTAGAGAATGCCATTTATTTTGGTATTGACTCTTGCTTGCGTCACGACCTCATTGCAAACGTCAGTGAGGCCTACCGACCTAATATGGTGTGTGGATACCGTACTTTTTAACAACAACCCCACTGCCTCCATTGCTAATAAACGCCCGAAGGATGTCAAAAGTGAATCGGCTACCGATTTACCGAAAGTGTTGCTTGGTAAGAAAAGTGAGCGTGTTTGTTATTTTTATAAATCAAAACTTTATCATTTGAAAAACCGCTCTCAAAAGATTTGCTCCGGCTGCGCACTGAACGTACGTGTCTATCTGAATGTTCTCGATCACTCGCGCCTCGCGACGCGACGTTGATTGGCTGACTTTCAGTTTCACCTCGTTTCCGCGCAGCGGCTTCTCGACCGTGCGACATTCGCGTTTCTCAGTTACCGCCGTCCGTTTACAGCAGAACACTTGCAGGCCGCTGTGGCAGGTTTTTTTCGGCTCAAACTTGATAAAATATGAGTTGATTCACAGTATTTTGGTCAAAAAACTGTTTTTGCAGTTTTCACAATGTTGGTTGAGTAATTTCGACCAGCAATGATCGAAAAACCGCACAGGTTTTTTTGAGAAAAACGAGAGGAGAAGCGAGATGGAGAGAGTAACCAGCGATTCTCGATTCTACAAAATACCGTAAAGTCTTGCATATAAGGTCTCCTTATATAAATTTGAAAATCAAAAATTTCTGAAAAAAGTGGAATTTTGTGTGACACCCTTATAAGTGGGAGGAGGTCTTATAAACCGAAGATCAGGAATTCCGGGCCTTATAAACGAGGTGGCATTTTGATCAAGTCAAAAATTTGAATTTTTTGGTTTCCCGCCGTGTGACACTCCGCCCACTTTTGGGTGGGGGTCTTATAAGTGGGAGGAACCTTATATGCAAGACTTTACGGTACTGTCGGACAACAGATTGCTTTAACTGAATCGAAAACAAAGCGAATTAAATCAACAACAAATTGAGCAAGAAACACCCGTGTCCGAAGCGTCGGATGCCGCGTACGATCGCAGCGACGGCGCCGTATTCGAAGCGCTCGCATGAGCTCAACCACTGGCATTTCTGTAGATTTTGGGTTGTTTTTACTGAAGTTTTCGAATCATTTTTGTTCGTATGTTGAGTTTCAAAAAAAGGCGAAATAAATACGGTATGGCCGATTAAACATGGCAGCTTTTTTCAGGGTTAAAGGTGCGCGCGAATTTTGAATGTAAGAAAAAAGACGCTCAGAAATCAAATTGTGTGCCAAGTTTGACGCGTTTTTTTAACTGACGGATTATCCGCGCTATTCTTCTGTTCATACTTTTCCGTTGCACACATGATTGGGAATTACGTTGGCTTTTTTGAAAAAGACAACTCCTAGTCTGCGACGGATCCCGCCTTGACGAACTGCCTCCTTTATTCGGCCATACTGTAGACAATCCTCTACATTATGTCTGCCACTGAACATTCCACATGGCCATTACGGTATTCCAAAAAGTAAAAACCACACTGAGTCTGATACAGTGCGGGCGTGACAAAATAGTCACTTCCTGCCTTTTGAGCTTCGTTGAAGATTTTGCTATTCTTTTTTTATTTGTTTTGATGCTTGTATTCGCGGTACCGTAAATAGGTTTTTGCACCAGCTGGCCATTCGCGCTTGTCAAACCGCAATTGTCAAAAAATAAACAGACCAAAAAGTAGTTCCGAAAAAAACAGAGCCGTACCGTGCGACAGCGTCGCTCCCAGGGCAGGTCCATGCATCGCCCGACGGAGTGGCTGCGCATCCGTGGATCGACCACGAACGACTGCATGAAGCCGCGACCGTGCAGGCACTGTGTCGCGTTGTGGCCGATGTTGACGTTCAGTGCGGTCGCACGTCGCCGTGTCGCGGGCACCCGCTGCCGACTCCGATGGCCCGCGACACGAGCCGCCGCACCGCGCGGCTGATGGCCGCCTGCGCAAATTCGCAAGTTTTACAATTCATCCTTAAATAAGCATCTTTTGACTTTTTTTTCAAATTTTCAATCGTTGCGCTGTGCCGAGTACTCAGATTTGGTGCTGTGCGGACAGTATGCACTCACTGGAGAGAACTGTCAACCACGTTCACTTTCACGCGGTTTAACGCAACGTTTGAACAGTTGGAATGTTGCTCCGCCTGATCGAATGATGAATGTAACAAAACAGAATAAGCAACGGAAATCCCTCACCTCCTCTCCGATAAGTCCGCGGCCCTTGCGGCAGTGTGGGCACGCTGCACAACACCAACAGCAGAATGGACAGCCACTGCTGTTTCGTGGCCATGATTAATTTAGAAAAAGCTCAAAAATTTTAACGTCTCTGCAATGATCTGCTCATCCGAAAATAGGTGTTTCAATGCTGGATTTTACCCGCGATGCTTATCTGGAATATTGATATTCGTTTTACTCCCTTACATCCTACCGTACTCATTCAAAGATGAACACTTTAGCAGCACAGGCAAGGTTTACACGCAGCACATACGGTGTTGTAGATTCTTTGGTATACGGTATGCTGGTAAACAGTGGGTGCGTCAAAAACGTGTTGTTGATTTTTGAGACTTATTACGTTATTACACGCTGAATGCTTTTTTCGCTATTTTTCGGTGCGGAATTATTTCGTCACAGCTCAATTAGCGTCCCCAGGTCGTTTGTGTCTTTTTACCAGAACGAGCAGCCGAAAAAAAACGCAAGTTTTTCAGAACGTTTCGGTCATCATTACCGAGTCTGGAATTTAAAACTTGCTTCGAGTAACTTAATTTCACCCATCGACGATCAACGTTGCTTGCAACATCAATAATAGCTGTTTTTTTTCGAACAACTGGTGGAAAACACACAACATCATTTGTAATCTGTTCTTTTTGTTGTCTTGCTTTTGTTTGTTGTTGCCGAATCAAAACTGGAATAGAACCCGGCTTCTGTGATGGTCCATAGTTCGTGTTCGCAGTGCGATGCGCTTACTGGCATGTCAACTAAATTGTAAGAATGAAGAAAAACGGATAAAATAAAAGTTGTGTGCTCATCGAAGCCGAACTGTTGATGACAAATCTTTATTGGGCCACACATGTCATCTTTGTTGCGAAACGCGAAACATGTTTATTATGCAACGCGGGATGCGCTGCCATAATGAAACTTCAAAGTTTTAAATTTTTTTGAGAAACCTGATGATGTTGTTGCAAATTAAAACATTTCAGAAAAACAAACGTTCCAGCATTATTATGCTCAGCGGTGGTAATTATTATTGGGCCACACCTGAAGATTTGCTATTCAATTTTCATTTTTATATGTTGCATTTTACATGTGAATGAAATGACGCTTGAAAATAAGCACAGTTTTTTTGAGGGCGGATGGGTGAAAGGGGTGGGCAACAAATGCATGTGAAAGAGCATTCATGAAGAATTATTTTACGAATTCTGTCTAAACTTTCAATGTCAATATTTTCTTATTCACGAGATACTGTAACGAATATAAAATACAAAATAGTGGAAAAATTTGACAATAATTACACAATACAATTAGAATTTACGGTTTCTTTAAATTCAGACTTATTGGCACATCGCAACGACCGTGTGAAACGTCACCAAAATAGCAAGCAACCGCAATACAACAGAAAAAACAACTATTATGACAAAAAATGACAAATGTTGTAAAGCAGTTTCCAAAACAAATGTTTTTTTAAACTCAAGATAAATACCGTTTTTAATGTAGCTGCATCTGTAAAGTATCACTGACAGAATTTTAAATGAACACATGCTCTGAAAATAAATAAATAAGTTGAAAATTATGCTCCAGAACGAACTTTTCGACCGCAAACACAGGCAATCAAATGAATAATAGTTTCAGTCCAATAAAAATTTTGTATCATTCTGGAATCTGTTATTTGTATCACTTAGAACTCTTAACGACCTGGTATCACTTGAACATCTTCTTGAAAAAACCCATGCCGCCTCCACCTTGTTGTCCTTGTTGCTGCGGAGGGTAGCCTCCGGGCCCGCCGGGGTACCCCTGTTGCGGATAACCGCCACCCTGCTGAGGGTAACCGCCACCTTGCTGTGGGTAACCCCCGTAACTGCCAGGCGGTGGCTGCTGGGTGGGGTAGCCTAAAGAATCAGTTTATTTCGCGAAACGACAACGTCAAATAGGACAACGATTGCAACGGTGGCACCACAGTCGAACTCAAAATTATAGGCAATCAGTTGATTGGCTGGTGATCACGTGATGCATGCTTTCTGTGCAGGCATTGCTGTGTCAGCGGAGTCTGGCCTGCACAGACAGCATGCATCACATCACCAACCAATCAGCGGATTGCCTATGATTCAGAGTTCGACTGTACGAATAAAAAACGTTTCCAGACATTAATGACTGGAATCAATGACCTTTCCCATCGCACTAAGCGCGTCAGTTCTGAAAGACAACGAACCCGGATTGTTCTGCTGCGGGTACGCGGGTGGCTGCTGTTGCGGGTAGCCGCCGGGGTTCGGGTAGCTCGGCGGCGGCTGCTGCTGTTGCGGGTAACCTTGTGTCGGCGCTGCGGGAAAGCCGCCGGGCGCATGCGGGGCGCTGGGATACGACGGCGGGGGCGCGTCGTTCGGAGCGAACGAGGGTGGCGCCGGTGGGGCGGTCGCTTGGTTGTAGCTCGGCGGGGGGTCCAACTGGGCGCCGGTCATGCGAACGATGTGCACGTGCGTGGGCGGAGCGACGCAGCGGCCCTGCGGTAAATCGCAGTCGCCCCACACGTACAGGGTGCCTGCGGAAAATCAGTGGGACACATACGATTGGAAAAGCAGCAACGAAAAGAAAACAGAAAGATATACGGTATGACGGGTATTCGCTCCTCATAATGCGCTCGCCCGTTCGCATGCCGAAAATTACCATAGGAGTTTAGAAAAAGCATTTTATTGATGGTCCTGGATACCGGTGGTTGATGGAGATTGGAGATCACAGAAAAACTGCTGCAACTTCATGGTGGGTAATCGTTTCCACTGAGAACAGTGGAAATCGGGAAACTTCGGTTTTGCTAACCGCTGTGATTACGTTAGCAACCGTCGACCCCTATAAACCGAACGCGAGCGCAGAGCAGTTCACTGATGTGGATCTCCCCGACAAAAAGCGGTACCTCACCCAAACAACCGCAACAACATCAGCATGAAATTGACTTGACGTTCAAAAAAACTTTGATAACAAACCGTGGTGACCAGCCTGATTGCGTGTTGACACCAGACAAAAAAAAAGTCAACCTCGAGTGATCGGAGTGAATAAAAAGCGCCCACCCTCGTGCGCCGCCGTCAATCGCGGCTCAATCAGTGGCAGTGGGAGTGCGCACGGGTACTGCAGCCACTGGAACGAACTGAGATCGAACGACCACACGTCGGTGAAACGGTAAAAGTTGCCGTCCTGCATTTCGGCCTCGCCGCCGCAGAGATAGATGCGGCCTGGGAAAGAATTTGAAAATTTGGGGCTGGTAACGGAGACCTAAAAACCGTCCATGCTGGTTCAAAACTGCCACAACAAATCTAAAATGGAAAAAAAAACCTTCGGCAAGCTGAAATGAACAAAACCCAGTGCAGTTATTGCGCAATGCCCGCGCCGTACCTTGGTACATGTCGAGGCCGCATTGTTTGCGATTCGGCGGGAAGCCACGCTGCGGGTCGCTGCCGAGCGGCTGACGGAGCATCTTCGCTTGTTGCGACTGGAGGTTGAGAATGTGAACGTGACTGCAACAGGATTTGGAAGAACGGTGAACGTGGGGAGTTCGATGCGAACGTTTTCGTTCAGTTTGTCGGGTTGAAACAGAAGATTTTTTTAAAACGAATAATCCAATGATTATTTCTCTGATAAAGACTGGCATAACCGTCAGACAGCTACGGAGCTATCTGGCCTACAGCTGTCTCTATATGTGCCATTCTTCGGAAAATTCCATTCCAAAAAAACTGGAAAGCAGCGGGGTGAGTGAAGGAACGTGTGCGCCTCCGTCGGAAACCACAAGCACATAACCCATAACATAACGGAAACAGATTATTTGGGACCCCAACAGACATGTTCATTAGCATCAACCTGACCGCAGCGCCAAAAGTGTACCATTTTCGCATGGCTCGCCAGACAATGGCAACCTGCTATCCACCCACTTGTCATCTCACGATGGATGGTGCCGACAAGCAACAAACCCACAAACAAAGCTGAAAGCCAATGTGCAAGCGGTTGTCACCTGAAATCGAACGTTTCATCCGGTTTCATCGCCAACAGATAGACGCTGCCGCGCCACGCGAACGCATCGTAGTAGCTGCTCATGTCGCTGCCAGAAACCTGCGAGAGTGAACGGCAAACGTGAGCTTTTTGGATACGCGCACTTTTTCGCAAGTATTGTGCACCAAAACATAAGGCTCACCAGCAAACATACGGCACTAGAACCAGAGACGCTCTGGCGCAATATCGCGCGCGTGCCAGTGTGTTTGTTTGCGAACCCACGTGCACCAGCTTCCTATTGGCACTGGAGTTTTTTGAATGCCGGCAAAACCAGAACTCACGGCAAAGCTGTCGAGCGGATGCGGGTTCGCGTTGCGGGCGTCGATCCGCCACACCGTAAGACCAGGACCGGTCATCAGAATGATCTGAAGAGAATTATTTTGGACAATTAATGGTCCACTTTGTTCACATTCGATCGATGGTTAAAACTACCAAAAAAAAATCTCCAGGCCCATGGAGTCAGCTGTTCTGCTGGATGGGGTCAGGGAACAGGCAACAGGTCTTGTCTTGTGTATTGCGATCGATCAAAGTGGATGTGGATTATCATGGTCCCAAAAAAAAATCGAAAAGTCATCTGAACAACTCTTGTTTTGTGCTGCTCTTTTTTGATGAACGCAAAACGCCTGCAGCATGTTCGTGCTGGCCGAAAAGATACAAACCGTACTCAAATAGTATTGCACAGTTTCTTTTGTATTGTTCTTTTGCACACAAATTTATTTGACTATCAGAGACAAGAGATCGTAAATCAACGGTCCCGATGGGCGAATAAACAAAAAACTGAAACGGAAACCGCTGAAAAACACTTTGCAGAATGGATCCGTTCTTGAAATTGCAAAAAACACCAACGAACGATCTAAACGAACTTCAGCGGCGTCGTCTCGTTTACAGACAATGTAATCGTCGCCGACGGGCACAGGGCCGAACAACTGAACAGGCGACTGAGCCAGTTGTAAACCGTCGGCCGATAGGAACACTTGAAAGAAGCCGAGCTGAACAAAAAAACGAAAGAAGCATTGACAGAGTATTCAGCAGCAGCATGATGTGGTCGGAATTTTTACAGTTTTTCAACTTTCCTGGCAGTCTCTGGACCTGGTTCCACAAAAACCAGAATTAACCTCATATAATGCTAAAAAACCTATCTTGTCAACTCATGGATTGGATGATTTTTTTACATTCACCACCTAGGTTTTTTTTCAAAAAGTCGGTTCTGCAATTTGCAGAAATTTGGTAAAAAATTTCTGCAAATAAAATTTGGTTTCTGCAAATTTCAAAAACACGACGAAAATGGTTTTTGTGCTTGTAAAATGGCATTTTTTCGCTCTGAGCATCTTTTCATAACGATGCGCAGAATTGCAATTGCCAATTGCATTGTTTTATCGCAGAATTTTTCAAAGATTCAGAAAAAAACACCAAAACCAAACCAGATTGCCAAACCAAACAAATCACCAATCATTCGTTTCAAATCATTCAACCAAACAACAACACAATCAATATCAAATGAAAACCCTCATTGCTCAAATTCCGCAATCAAACCAATGGCTTCGGTCGGTTCGACGTTCGCAAAGGTGCAGTTGACTTTGTTCGGTTTGATTTTGTGTCGCCTCTTTGTTTTCATCCCCAGATACTGCATGCTTGCCTGCAGTAATACTCGGACCAGGGAATTGAATTCGTTCCCGTTTGAATCGTTTTCAATTCGTCAGCGATACTGCCCTTGCCCGGCAAAATTGATGAATTAAACTGGTGTAGATACAGCAGATGAGATCGGCATTTCCGTACGCCAGCAGCTGTTCAGATCCGTCCATCTCAGACGGTAGAATATTTTGACAGCGTTGAGAACACTGTGCGCGTCTTCGAATAGGTTGTTGAGATTCTCGACAAGCTCGACGACAAACTTGCGCACCGTACCTCCGCCAATGTCTTATTTTTGCATCTTTTGCTGTGTGGATGATCATGGATCACTTTATTCTAATTCCAAACAGAAAGTCTAACAGCAAACAATAATTTTCGATTTGATCTGATTCTGTTTTATTTTTCGAATTTGAAATACTTCGATTTTATTTACGAAGGCAACACAAAACGCCAATCATTGCGCTACAGCAACCGCCGAAACAACTGTTTTTTGACAAAAAACTATTTGAAATTTCTTCCATGTTGATGTGAAACCTCAGTCAAGCGCTAAGCACAAAATGAATATTGCAGAACCAAAATTTGTATGCAAATCTGTTTCTGCAATTTGCAGAAATCTGGTAAAAAATTTCTGCAAACGGTCCAAAATTTCTGCAACAAACCGACGTTTTTCTGCAAAAAAACCCAGTATCACCACATTTCTTTTTGCTACCTACAGACACTGCACGTCAATGAAAATATGACGCGGACCTTTGGATGAGACGAAACGACAAAGAAAACGATTCGCTGACTGGTGTTTTTTCCAGTTGCCTTGCGTGAAAGAGAGAGATTCTAATTAATAACTGAAAACCTTTTTTCGAAATTTAACGCACAGCACTTATCAGACTGATCACTAATAAACCGAACTCATAAATGATTGTACTCTTTTCTAGTATTGTCGATTTATTCAGACGTGTCCGGAATAAAATGACGTCATTTGCTTTAAAAACGTCCGTTTGTCAAAGTACAGGCACTAAAATGTCAGTTTGATGTGACTGATTCGATATTCACCATTTGTTTACAAGAGGAAACTAGCTAAACGGAAAGTCTGGTTTGCTGTGAACGGCAAAACGCATGTTTAGCTGCACGTGACGTCATTTCAATGGGACACGTTTAAAAAAATAGGTCTTAGCATAACGCCACAAATCAGGTCACCTTCGACTGTGAGTATTGCTTCTGTTCGGTGACCACAACAAACATCGGCCTCCCAGTGGTGCCAATGTCGTCGAGCATAAACATGAACTTCACCTGGCCCTGAAATCGCAGGCATTTCAAATCTCAGAAAGTGCGGAAATAATCTGAAGCCCGGCTATTGAAAGTGACGTTTTTTTTCAAATCGACTGGAAAATAAAACTGACTGACTGGTCAACAAATAAAAGTTTATTTTCCGAAAATTAATCGTTGAATGGTTTGAGAAAAAAACTTTACCAAACCAACCTCAGCATTCTCGCGCAACGGCAACTGAATCTCACGAACGAATTTACGCGCGTTTGTGTCAAACACCAGCAGTGACGGTGGACCTTTGCGTGGGCCACTGAAGTTGTGTTGTTCAAAAACAAACTTTCTGCGTTTTTTTGCCTGACAAGTTTCATGAAGAGTAAAAAAATATGCTTAACGTATCGAATAAGCGGTGGTATTATTTGGAGACGACATTGGAACCAGAAACGTTACGAAATAAAACTCAGCACCTCAAATCAAACCACTGTGACGAATCGAATCGTGTTTACAAAAAAAAACTCAGCCTCCATCACAGAAAGCCACCACAGCCAACCTTGTGCCACTGTCCTCGTCTGCAATCGGATCGTACAAGTAGAACATCAGCTGGCCGTTGCGTGAGATCGCGAGGTCCTGCAACGACAATTTCGCAATCAATCAACGTTTTTTTCTCAAAGTAAACACGCCGACATTTTTGGTCGACTCTTATTGGCTTTTTTTAGACGAAATGACGTCATGGGCTCTAAAGGGGATTTAGCAATTAGTTTTTTGTGCGTACGCACGGACACGACACTAAAAAAATGGATGGTTTGCACAAGATGTGTGTGTGTGTGCATGCGGACAAAAACTAAATGGTGTTACCGCCTTAAACGACAACCCGGTTTTTCAGCTTGGCTGATACGTGAAATGATGAAACAAACCAAAAAATCCGGGCGCTTATGCATGAAAAAACGGGCGTTTTTCGAAACGAGTGACGTCATTTCGGTCCCGCTACCTGGAACACGGCCTGTCGCCAACGCGCCATGTGCACGTCCAGTTGGTCGGGTGCGGTACCCCACCGTACCGTGATGTCCTCGAACTGAATCTGACTCATTGCCCGTTTTTATGTTGGTGGTGGTGGTATCTGAATTTTGAAAAAAATGGATTACCACTTCTACTAATACTCAGCTTCGGGTTGTCACGAAAGTCATCTGAAAGTGCTTCGATCAAACGCAACTTCACAAAATGAACGGCTGATTTAGAGTTTTTTTAGGGGTGGAGGTGATTGGCTCACGCTGTCTGGGTCAGCTTCAAGCAGCAAATGAAAAAAATGCCTTTCAAATGCAGCAACTATGCAGCTTTGCGTGAAATGTGAGTTAATGCGTGATGAAACTGTTGAAGCAAAGTTCATTTGTGGGCGAATTGGGAATTTCCAGGTAATTTGACTATTCTCGTCAAATCTGCATTTCGAAGCAAACGACAAAACAGACAGAATGTCCAGCCAACTTCATGATTGTTTGTTTCAATTTTATTCCCATTTTTAAAGAGCCCGAACTTTAAATAACCAAAAACGCAAACGGAGGGTTTAAAAAAAAATTTTCCACAAAAACAGCGACACGGGAACGGGATCACAAACAGCAATTGACACAGACAATAGCAATCACAGAAAATAACGGAGTGAGTGAAAAATTTGACATTTTGTGTGAGATATATTTTTTATAGTTTTTTGAAATAAAAATGGCACAAGCACAACCAACAATAAGAAAAACAAAGTTTGAACGCAATGGAAGACGATTAAAAAAATCGAATTGCAAATATTCAGAAGTTTTAAAATGATAAGAAAATTTTGGTTAAAGCAACCCAACCTCGCCACAAGATATTTCTTGAATACACCACAAACGGCACTATTCTGCAACAGATTCAGTTATAAATAAAAGAACGAGGCACGAACTGGTGTTCTGAAAACAAGGCGGCGACGAACAATACAACAAAATCCCCAACACAAAGCAAACCCAAAATCCACAATTTACGATTCAAAAAAATTCCAAACTTCCCAACTGAACCATAATTCAAGGTGTTTACTGCAACTAAGTTTCTAAAAGACAACTCTAGTCGAAAAAGATAGCCAAAAAAATCGACATTCTCCCCCAAAAAACCCAAAACCATCCACCAAAGTCACCCGATCGGCTCGTCCATCGCGTGCAGCAGCACGATGGCCGTCTTGAGCGCCTTCGCCAGATCGCCGGCCTTCGGCGCCAGAACGCGATCGACGTGCGTCACCTTGAATTCGCCCTTTTGCAGTTCATAGCCGGATTTAACTGTCAGCAACTCCGGCAGTCGCTTTTTGCTCGTGATCTTGTGTATCGAAGCGAGTGGCCGCTTCACGTGCACCCTGTACCAGTCGTCGTCGTCGACGTTGGCGGGTGCGGACGCGTTTGCGGCGGCGGAGGCGGAGCGCTGCTTTTTTCGACCAATCAACACCAGGATGTACATGTGACCGGTGGTCAGCGCGACGTGGCTGCAAAGGAGTGTGGGAAATATAGAAAAAAAATATTATTTGTCAGAAACTCTTGCGCTAAACGATGAGCGGAATTTTGATGGACCTTATCAGCTTGGTAGAACATAGCGCGGGTGGATAATGTTGTTTGGCATGCGACACACTGTACAGTGAACGCTCACAAAAAGGCATTTTCCGGGCAAGTTTCATACCACAATAACAATGTAAAACGGCCGTCGCGTTTCAAATGTGGTCTCGTTGAAAAGCGCTCTCATGCAAACACCAGAAAGTGTGAATGAGTAGCATCAACAATTGAACAACCACAACCAACAAGCGCCCGCATTTTCAACTGAAAATAATCCAAGCAAAAAACCCAAATAAAAAAAACCAAAAAAGCCCGACCACGGATAGAGTGCCTTCTCGCGCTCGACGACCAGCTCCGCCTCGAAATGCTCGTCGACGTGCATCGAGCGCAGCCAATCAGCGAGCTGCACCGGTTCGTCGTGTTTCTTTGCGCCAGCGCGCAGCGGCGCCCCATTCACGTCGGTCGTTGCCTGCCGGTTATTATTATTGTTGTTTAGTGCGCTCTGTGAAACACGATGCTGCTCGTTGGCGGCGTCGTCGTCGGAGTTGTCGTCCGAGTCGGCGATACTGAACGCAGACGTGACGTTGCGATAACGCCGCTTGCCGTGGCGATCCGTCGGCTTCACATGTCTGCAGAGGGAGACCGCGTTTTTGTGGCTTTTTTGCAAGAACGTCGTCAATCAAGTAACCTATTACAGTCGCACTCTAAATTATAGGAAATCAGTTGATTGGTTGGTGATCACGTGCATGCGTGCTTTCTGTGCAGAAATTACTGCAGCGGCGGAGTTTTAGAATTCGACTGCACACGTTGGTTCGAATTGGCTTTTTGAATTGTCATGTCATCGACAACTAAACTGAGAAAAAACTGCGATTCCCTAATTCATGACCATCCGACTTGGGCGCGCTGATTGACTGCTTCGAGCTGCTGGACCAATCAGTGAGCCCCAATCACAAGCGACCAATCAGTGAGCCCCATTCGCAAGCGACCAATCAGCGCAGCGATCCGTCCATACACCCTGTCTCTCGCCCACTAGCCCGCCAGAGTTTCATACCAAAAAAAAACAACGAGTTTCTAAAACGGGGATCTACAAATTGAAAAAAACAAACAAACAAACGAACCGAAACTGCTCGGCCGACGTGCCTGGTGTTACGATGTATTCGTACATTCGATCTTTCACCTCCACTGATTTCGCTTTGAACACGCCGGCAAGTCGATCCAACAGATTGCTGCCCGGAAACTGCAACGGCGGAAATTGTTGATTGCGGAATGGACAATAGTTCACAAGGACTCATGTTACTTGAGCATATTATAACAAGCCATACAACCTGGATAAACACTGCAACTCAAACCCCTCAAGAACAACCATGAATGAATCTGTTGAATGCTGATTCTAGCTGGCGTAACATTAGTTTTTGCTTACCGGGCTGCTCACCGTTTTCGATCGCTTGACTCACTTTTAGCGCCCCTTCCCAAAAGTTCGTTTTCACACACGGTGGCCCCAAAACGTCAACACCCGGTCTCGCTCTCTGCATCGCCCCCCCCCCCCCCCCCACTCACATCTTCCTCCTCCTCGGCGTGTCCTAAACTGGCGCCACCTCGCAACGGCGACGACGGAGGCGTCATGGAATGTGCCAACTTGCTTGGCGAAGATTGAGCGACTTGATTGCACACGACGCAGCCCTTGACCGTGTGCGACTTTAGCCGAGTCGTTAGGCTCTCGCGCAACGTTTCGTGAAGAGCTGGAACAATGGGAAAATTGGGGTTTTCTCGGTTTCAATCTTTATGTGGCAATTCAAAATCGCCTTAGCGACTCGACTCTATTTAGGGGACATGGGTCACTTTGCCAATTTTGAATTCCCGCCTCATGCATGAAGAAACTGTTTACCTATCTATGCGCGCATTCAGTCTCGGGACCAAAATAAAAGATCATAGCTAACACGTCTATTATCGGACCAGAACAAGACGTAAAACACCTGACCCACCTGTGGCAATTCAAAAACACCCAATACAAAGAAAATCAACCGCCTGTTTGTAAACCAAGCGAATTTTTGTGTAAAACTCAGTTTGCTATCTGTCGATCTCCGATCAATCAAATGTTACTTTAAACGTTTGGTTGCCCACAGGAAAATGCCAAAAAAACAATATCCAAACAGAAAATCCAGCGGAAAAACCAACCACGATATCCACCGCGCGTCGCGCTGACGTATTGTTGACCCTTCTGCAGCCAAGCTGCCACGACCATGTGCACATACCTGCAAATGAGGTTGAACGTTTGCAAATCGCGTCGATTTATTGCAAAAACGGCACACTGATTTGTCCAACCAGCTCCATGCAGCCAATCAGCGTGTCGTGCTGACATTTTGACCGCCGAAATTCCTTTGCATAAATTCAACAGTTCGACTGTTTTTTTTTGAGCTCGACACGCTGATTGGACAACATGCAGCCAAGTCCAGCCAACTAAGCAGACAGCAAGAAAAAATGCCAGAAAAAACCGTACTGATCCTCGTCATCGCGACCGCTGCCCATGAAGCAAAGGTGCGAATTGGCATGCGTGCGTTGTTTGAAGGCCAACAGTGATTTCACGGCTTGCTCGTAATCACTGGGCGATGTTACCAGCTACATGCAACAGAATGCTTTTATTAATTAAATTTTTTTGGATCGTTGAACGTGTCAATTCAATTCCCCATTTTGCCCCATATGTTGTAAGGCTGGATTGATTGACACAGTGATCACCAGAACTTCGATGATCAAAAACTTTATAATTAAAACTAGAAAAAAAGGATAAGAACTCAAACCAGCGAGGCATCCAAATTAAAGGCACCGGGCAAGTGTCCGTGCAGGTATTGCGACATTGGACGTGCGTCGACCACAAAATACTGAACGTATTCGTCCTGGAAAGTTGTTTTCCAAAAAATCCCAGAAAAATGCGCAAATAAAAACATGTTATTTATTGTACACGTGAATGGCGTAAAAAGGTCCGCCTTTGCTTGACTGCAGTTAGTAAGGCAAATTGAAAGGATCCGAATTATACTAACTACATTTCGTCGTGCTCATGGTCATGGCTAGGGTTGGCATGGAAAATGAAACCGTTTTTTTTTATTATTTCCAGTTTTTTCTTGCGGAAACAAAAAGCGCTTTGTTACCAATGCTACTCATGGCGTAAAATTTCCAAATGTTCGAGCATACGACATGGCATGTTATGCCATGAACACACACGGCGGATTTATTTATTGGCATTTTTTCAATCAAACAACCATCGCACCGATTTCACGTATTTTTGTGACTGCAGCAACTCCGGCACGGACACCGGAAGGCACAGCAACGAATGCACGGTGACATTCTCGAAGTCGTCTGCTGCTAAATTGCTGCCGAACAGTGGGCCGTGGTAATCCTGGCGTAAAAAAGGGTGACTGTAGCGTTTGTTTTCCAGTTTTGTTGGTTTGTGAGAACAGTGCATCGTTTGTTTTCCCTTTTTTCTATTTTT